>WNYA01001151.1:0-22254 GCA_019512145.1 Engystomops pustulosus
CCTCTGTGACTACACCCCCATACACAGCGAGCTGCCATGTACTGTGTATCCTGACACCTTTCTATCATAGCCAGCAGTGGTCAGGGGTCAGCATGGGTGCTCTGACCTCTCTGTGACTACATCCCCCATACAGCGAGCTGCCATGTCCTGTGTGTCCTGACACCTTTCTATCATAGCCAGCAGTGGTCAGGGGTCAGCATGGGCGCTCTGACCCCTCTGTGACTACACCCCCCATACACAGCGAGCTGCCATGTCCTGTGTGTCCTAACACCTTTCTATCATAGCCAGCAGTGGCCTGACACTTTTCTATCATAGCCAGCAGTGGTCAGGGGTCAGCATGGATACTCTATCCCCTCTGTGACTACACCTCTCCCCATACACAGCGAGCAACCATGTCCTGTGTGTCCTGACATCTTTCTATCATAGCCAGCAGTGGTCAGGGGTCAGCATAGGCGCTCAGACCCCTCTGTTACTACACCCTCCATACACAGCGAACTGCCATGTCCTGGGTCCTGACACCTTTCTATCATAGCCAGCAGTGGTCAGGGGTCAGCATGGGCGCTCTGACCCCTCTATCTCCTGACACCTTTCTATCATAGCCAGCAGTGGTCAGGGGTCAGCATGGGCGCTCTGACCCCTCTGTGACTACACCCCCCATACACAGCGAGCTGCCATGTCCTGTGTCCTGACACCTTTCTATCATAGCCAGCAGTGGTCAGGGGTCAGCATGGGTGCTCTGACCCCTCTGTGACTACACCCCTGCCGCCTGTCTTAACTCTGCCGCCTGTTCCCGACCTCCTGCCTGTCCTGACCCTCTGCAGCCTGTATGACCTCGCGCCGGTCCCGACCTCCTGATGTCCGACCTCTGCAGCCTGTGCCGACCTCTGCGCTGTCCCGACCTCCTGGCCTGTCCGACCTCCTGCCTGTCTGACCTCCCTGCCTGTCATGACCTCTGCCTGTCCTGACCTCTGACGACCTGTACGACCCCGCGCCTGTCACGACCTCCCGCCGTCCTGACCTCGCGCCTGTCCCGACCTCCTGCTGTTCGACCTCTGCCGCCTGTCCTGAACCTCTGCAGCCTGTCCCGACCCTCCTGCCTGTCTGACCGATGCCGCATGTCCTGACCTCTGACCGCGTCCCGACCTCTGCCGCATGTCCTGACCTCCTGCCTGTCCTGACCTCTGCCGCCTGTCCCGACCTCCTGCCTGTCCCGACCATGAGTTGCCTTCTGACTCTGTACCTCCCCTTGGCCAGCACCGCGGGTTAGTTGCACCTGTGGAATGACCTGGTGGCACCACAACGCACCACAACGCACCACAATGCTTTGCTCCGGGCTCTGGTGAAGACCCAGTGCCACAGACTCCGGTCCCGGGTGTCGGCTGGTACCATTTCCCGCGGTGGTCCAGGGGGTCCACTACCCCTGGAGCCTGACACTGCACACAGCACAAATGTATCAGGACTGGTATCAGAATCACTTTATGTAATAGAGGCCAATCCCTTTAATGTTTCCCCTTTTAATTCTATCAGATCCATCTAGAACCTTCCCCCATAGCAGATAGCGGCAGATACAGATCCGGAACGTTCCAGTGAAATCGATTTCTTGTTACTCTCGGGGGGGTGAATGTTGTGTCGGTGACGATGAAGCTCGTTAATGACATTGACCCTATAGGATCCATGATGGTGACATTAGGATATTTCTCCTGGACATCAATAGGACAATCAAACGGAGAAAACTCCGGAAGTCTCTAATTCTCTAAGCAATTTCATAGGAGATAATGTGGGTCACCGGGAGCTATTACATGTTCGGCCTCTGCAGAGCGTCTCTCCACCACCGTCAGGTTGGACCCTGTCCGCAGAGCGTCTCTCCACCACCATCAGGTTGGGCCACATCTGCAGAGGTCTATTCCAACCACATCAGGTTGGGCCCCATCTGCAGAGCGTCTCTCCACCACCATCAGGTTGGACCCTATCTGCAGAGCGTCTCTCCACCACCATCAGGTTGGACCCTATCTGCAGAGCGTCTCTCCACCACCATCAGGTTGGGCCCATCGGCAAGAGAGCTCCCACCACCATCCAGGTGAAAGGCCTCCATTTGAGAGCATCCTCTCCACCACCGTCAGGTTGGACCCTATCTGCAGAGCGTCTCTCCACCACCATCAGGTTGGGCCCCATCTGCAGAGCGTCTCTCCACCACCATCAGGTTGGACCCTGTCTGCAGAGTGTCTCTCCACCACCATCAGGTTGGGCACCGTCTGCAGAGCGTTTCTCCACCACCGTCAGGTTGGGACTATTGTACCACCGGGTTCGGGTCCAGGAGGAGGACATTATGGATAGACGGAGCCGCTGGCGATGAGACGTCCCAGGGTCAGGATCTGCAGTGACCTCTGGTATCAGGGTCACATTATATAGAGATTAGAAATATCTCCGGAGTCTTCCCATAGGACAATGTTACATTTATCAGTGGAGAATCCGCCTCTAATGCTCCAATAATCTGCTCTAAGATCCTGCACCCGATATCCTGCATGTGTCACTTCCCTGCTCAGGTCCCAGGAGTTCACCTCTTCTTCAGGTGCATGTAAAGTGAATTTGTCCGTGTATAATGTGTGTGCGAGGAGTGCCTAAGATCCTGCGCCCGATATCCTGCATTGCGGCGCTTCCCCACTCAGGTTCCCCGGAGTTCACCTTCTTCTTCCGGGCAATCGTAAGTGAAGGTCCGTGATCATGTGCTGTGCGAGGAGTTCACTAAAGATCCTGCCGACCGATATCCTGCATGTGCACTTCCCTGACTATCTTCGGGGTCCCTGGAGTTCACCCTTGTCTCCTGGTGCATTAAGTGATTGTCAGTGTAATGCGGGCGGGGGAGTCACTCAGATCCTGCACCCGAATCCTGCATGTGTCGATTCCCGATCAGTCCCGGAGTTCACCTTCTCCTGGGCATGAAGTGCATTTGTCAGTGTATCAATGTGCTGTGCGGGGGTCACTAAGATCCTGCACACCGAATCCTGCAGGGTCACTTCCGTTCAGGTACCTGGAGTGCACCTCTTCTTCTGGTGCATGTAGTGCATTGTCCGTGTTCAATGGTGGCGAGGCGTCACTAAGATCCTGCGCCCGAGATCCTGCATGTGTCGCTTACCCACTCAGGTCACGGAGTTCACTTTTCTTCCTGGGCATGTCAGTGCATTGTCCCACCACCCACCTCGTGTATAATTGCTTGCGAGGAGTCACAAGATCCTGCGCCCGCTATCATGCATGTGTCACCTCACGGCTCAGGTCCACTGGAGTACCTTCTTCTCCTGGGCATGTAAGTGCATTGTCAGTGTATAAGCGCTGTGCGGGGAGGCACTAAGATCCTGCAACCCGATATCCTGCATGTGTCGATTCCCCGCTCAGTCCCCGGAGTTCACCTTCTTCCTGCGTCATGTAGTGCATGTCCGTGTATAATGTGCTGTGCGGAGGAGGGTCTTTTGCTTTTTGTGTGTCACTAAGAATCTGCGCCCGAATTCCGGCATGGTCACCTTCCCGCTAGGTCCCTGGAGTTAACCTCTTTCCTGGTGAATGTAAGTGCATTGTCCGTGTATGAATGGCGCTGTGCGGGGAGTCACTAAGATCCTGCACGGCCCGATTATCTGCATGATGTCACTTCCCCGCTCAGGTCCATGGAGTGCCCCTTCTTTCCTGGTGCATGTAAGTGCATGTCCGTGTATAATGCGCTGTGCGGGGAGTCACTAAGATCTGCCCCGATATCCTGCAGGTGTTCACTTCTCCCGAATCAGGTCCTGGCGTTCACCTTCTTCTTCCTGGTGCAGTAAGGGCATTGTCAGTGTATAATGCGCTGTGCGGGGAGTCACTGAAGATCCGCACCCGATATCCTGCATGTGTCGCTTCCCCGCTCAGGTCACTGATTCACCTTCTTTTCTGGTGCATGTAAGTGCCATGTCCGTGTATAATGCGCTGTGGGGGAGTCACTAAAGATCCTGCCGCCGATATCCTGCATGTGTCGCTCCCAGCTCAGGTCCCTGGAGGTTCACCTTATTCTTCCTGTGCATGTAGGGCATGTTGTTTATAATGCGCTGGCAGGAGTCACTAGATCGTGTCGCACCGAGATCATGATGGTCACTTCCCCGCTCAGGTTCCCTGAGTTCACATTCTTATTACTGGGGCAGTAAGTGCCATTGTCGTGTATAATTGCGCTGTGCGGGGAGAGGAGTCACTAAGATAGTGCGCCCGATATCTGCATGTGTCTCTTCCCCAGCTCAGGTCCCGGAGTTTCACCTTCTTCTTCCTGGTGATGTATAGTGCATTGTCCGTGTATAAGCAGCTGTGCGGGGAGTCACTAAGATCCCTGCACCCGATATTGCCTGCCGTGTACAATTCCCCGCTCAGGTCCCCGGAGTTCACTTCTTCTTCCGGTGCATGTAAGTGCATTGTCGTGTATGAATGCGCTTTTCGGGGAGTCACTAGATCTGCCAACCCGATATCCTGATGTGCGCTTCCCCGCTCAGGGTACCAGGAGTTCACCTTCTTATTCCTGGTGCATGTAAGTGATTGTCCGTGTATAATCGCTGTGCGGGGAGTCACTAAGATCGTGCACCAGATATCTGCATGTGTCAGCTTCCCCGATCAGGTCCTGGAGTTCACCTCTTCTTCCTGGTGCATGTAAGTGCATTGTCCGTGTATAATGTGCTGTGCGGGGGTCATAAATCCATGCACCCGATATCCTGATGTGTCGCGTCCCGCTCAGGTCCCTGGAGTTTCAACTCTTCTTCCTGGGGCATGTAAGTGGATTGTCCGGTATAATGTGCTGTGCGAGGAGTCACTAAGATCCTGCGCCCGATATCCTGCAGTGTCCACTTCCCGCTCAGGTCCCTGGAGTCACCTTACTTCTTCCTGAGGCATGAAGGGCATTGTCCGTGATTAATGCGCTGTGCGGGGAGTCACTAAGACCTGCACCCGATATCCTGAATGGTCACTTCCCCGCCTCAGGTCCCCGGAGTTAACTCTTCTCCTGGTGCAGTAGTGCATTGTCCATGTATAATGCGCTGTGCGGGGAGTCATAAGATCCGGCAACCCGATACTGCATGCTGTCACTTCCCCGCTCAGGTCCCGGAGTTCACCTTCTTCTACTGGGCATGTAAGGGCATTGTCCGTGTATAAGCGCTGTGCGGGGAAGTCACTAAGATCATGCACCCCGAATCCTGCATGTGTAACTTCCCCGCTAAGGGCACCAGGAGTTCACCTCTTCTTCCGGTGAATGTAAGTCATTGTCCGTGTATAATGCGTGGGCGGGGAGTCACTAAGATGTGCAACCGATATCCTGATGTGTCACTTCCCCGATCAGGTCCTTGGACTTCACCTTCTTCTTCCTGGTGCTGGAAGTGGATTGTTCCGTGTATTGTGCTGTGGGGAGTCACTAAGATCGTGCGCCCGATATCTGAATGGGTGCTCCCAGCTCAGGTCCAAGGAGTTCACCTTCTTCTCTGGTGCATGTAAAGTGCATTGTCCATGATAATGCGCTGTGCGGGGAGTCACTAGATCCTGCGCCCGATATCATGCTGTGTCAATTCCCGCTCAGGCCAGGAGTTCACCTTCTCTCTTCCTGGTGCATGTAAGTGCATTGGTCCGTGTATTAAGTGCGCTGTGCGTGGAGTCACTAAGATCTGCCCCGATATCCTCATGTGCGCCTTCACCGCTCAGGTCCCTGGAGTTCACCTTCTTCTTCCCTGGGGCAGTAAGTGGATTGTCAGTGTATAAGTGCTGTGCGAGGAGTCACTAAGACTCCTGCGCCCGATATCCTGCATGGGGTCGCTTCACCCGCTCAGGTCCCTGGCAGTTCACCTCTTATTCCTGGGCCATGTAAGTGCATGTCAGTTGTATAATGCGCTTGCGGGAGTCACTAAGATCGTGCGCCCGAGATCATTGCATGTGTCCTTCCCGCTCAGGCCCGGAGTTCACCTTCTTTCTTCCTGGTGAATGTAAGTGCATGTACCTGTATAAGGCGCTGTGCGAGGAGTCACTAAGATCCTGCACTCGATTCCTGAATGTGTCACTTCCCCGCTCAGGTCACCGGAGTTAACCTTCTTCTTCCCGGTGCATGTAAGTGCATTGTCCCGTGTATAATGCGCTGTGCGGAGGAGTAGTCACTAAGATACGGCACCCGATATCCGGCATGTGTCGCTTCAACGCTAGGTCCAGGAGTTCACCTGCTTCTTCCTGGTGATTGTAAGATGCATGTGTCGGTCTAATGCGCTGTGCGGGGATTCACTAAGATCGTGCACCCGATATGCTGCATTGTGTCGCTTCCCCGCTAGGTCCCTGGAGTTCAACCTTCTTCTTCTGGTGCATGTAAGTGCATTGTCCGTGTATAATGTGCTGTGCGGGGAGTACTAAGATCCGCACCCGATATCCTGCATGTGTCGCCTTCCCCGATCAGGTCCTGGAGTTCACATTCTTTTCTGGGGCATGTATGTGGATTGTCAGTGTATAATGTGCTGTGCGAGGAGTCACTAAGATCCTGAGCACGATATCATGCATTGTGTCACGTCCCCGCGCAGGTCTGGAGTTTCACCTTCTTCTGCTGGTGCTGTAAGTGCCTTGTCCGTGTATAATGCGCTGTGCGGGTGGCAGTACTAAGATCTGCACACGAGATCCTGAAGGTGTCATTCCGCTCAGGTACCGGGTTCAACTCTTCTTCCGGTGCTGTAAGTGCATTGTCACTCGTAGAATGCGATGTGCGGGGAGTCACTAAGATCCTGCACCGATATCCTGCATGTGTCACTTCACACGCTCAGGTCCCCGGAGTTCACTTAGTATACTGGTGATGTAAGGGGCAGTGTCCGGGTATAATGCGCTGTGCGGGGGTCAATAAGATCATGCCCACCCGATATCTGGAAGTTCACTTCCTCCGTCAGGTCCCGGAGTTCCTTCTTTCCTTCCTGGTGCATGTAAGGGCATTGTCCGTGTATAATGCGCGTGCGCGGGACGCCACAAGATCCTGGCGCCCGATATCCTGCAGTGTCCATTCCAACGCTCCAGGTCCCCGGAGTTCACCTTCTTCTTCCCGGTGCTTGTAATGCATTGTCCGGATAATGCGCGTGCGGGGAGTCACTAAGATCAGTTGCAACCGAACCCTGCATGTGTCACTTCCCAGATCAGGTTCCCTGGACTATTCACGTCTTCGTTCCTGGGGAATGTAAGTGCATGTTCCATGTATATGTGCTGTGCGGGGAACGGCAATAAGATCCTGCGCCCGATATCATGCTAGTGTCGATTCCCCGCTAAGGTCTCGAGTTCACTTCTTCTTCTGGTAATGTAAAGTGGATGTCCGTGTATAATGGCGGTGCGGAGGAGGCCACTAAGATCCTGCCACGCATCCTGCTGTGTCATTCCCCGCTCGGTCCCCGGAGTTCACTCTTCTTCCTGGTGCATGTAAGTTGCATTGTCCAGGTAAATGTCGCTTAACCCGGTCGGGGAGTCACTAAGATCCTGACGCCCGAATATCCTGCATGTGTCATTCCCCGCCCCCTGCAGGTACCAGGAGTCACATTCTTCTTCTGGTGGCATGTAAGTGCACGTCCGTGTAATGCGCTGTGCGGGAGTCACTAAGGATCATGCCCGATATCCTGCATGTGCTCGCTCCCCGTACAGGTCCCCGGAGTTCACCTTTCTTCCTGGTGATGTAGTGGAGTGTCCGTGTATAATGTGCTGTGCGGAGAGTCACAAAGATACTGCGTGGCCCGGGGGGATATCCTGCATGTGTTCTCTTCCCCGCTAAGGTCGACGGAGTGTAACTTCTTATCCTGCGTGCATGTAAGTGATTGTCCATATATAATGCGCTGTGCGGGGATGTCAATAAGATCCTGCCGGCCCGATACTGCATTGTGTCACTTCCCGCTCAGGTCCAGGGAGTTCAACTTTTCTTCCTGGTGATGTAAGGCAAAATTGTCCGTGGTATAATGAGCTGTCGCGGGGAGTCACTAAGATCCTGCCCCGAGATCCTGCATGTGCTCACTTCCCCGCTAGGTCCCAGGAGTTCACCTTTCTTCTTCTGGTGCAGGTAAGTGCATTGTCCGTTATAATGCTATGTGCGGGGAGTCAATAAGGATCCATGACCACAGTATTCCATGCATGTGTCAATGCCCCGACTCAGGCCAGGAAGTTCAACTTCATTCTTCCTGTGCATGTAAGGCATTGTACAGTGTATTACTGCGCTTTGAAGGGAGTAACTAGATGCCCCCCTTGTTTTTTTTCCCAAAAAACGGGCAAATTTGCTTTTTTGGGTTGTTTTTTTATTCATGACACCCGATATAATGCATGTTTCGTTCCTTCCCACCACTCCCTGCTCAGGTCCCGGAGTGCACCTTCTTCTCCTGGTGCATGTAAGTGCATGTCGTGGATATGCGCTGTGCGGGGAGTCACTAGATCGTGCACCTGATATCCGAATGTGTCACTCCCGCTAGGTCCCCGGAGTCACATTCTTCTTCTTGGTGAAGACAGTGCATTGTCCGTGTATAATGGGCTGTGAGGGAGTCACTAAGATCGTGCACCCGATATCCTGCAGGTGCAGCTTCCACGATAGGTCCAAGGAGTTTCCCATCTTCTTACTGGTGCAGGTAAGTGCGGTCCATGATAATGCGTGTGCGGGGAGTCACTAAGATCCTGTGCCGCTATCCTGAATGTGTTCTTCTTCCGCCGAGTCAGGTCCCGGAGTTCACCTTCTTCTTCTGGTGCAGGTAAGTGGCATTGCCGTGTTTTAATGTGCGGTGCAGGGAGGTCACTAAAGAGTGTGCGTACGATATCCTGCAGGTCGCTTCCCGCTCAGGTCCCGAGAGTTCAAATTCTCTTCTGGTGCATGGAAGTGCATTGTCCGTGTCTAAGCGCTCTGGGGGAGTCATAAGACTGCGCCTGCATATCCTGCATATCCTGAATCCTTCCCCGACTAAGGTCCCCGGAGTTCACCTTCATTCTTCCGGGTGCGTTTGGTGGGGAGGTAAGGGCATTGTACCATGTATAATGAGCTGTGCGGGAGTCACAAGATCCTGCGCCAGATATCCTGCATGTGTCGCTCCCGCTCAGGTCCCCGGGAGTTACCCTTCTTCCTGGTGCCTGGAAGTGCATTGTCCGTGTATAATGCGCTGGGCGGGAGTAACTAAGATCCGGCCCCGATCTCCTGCATGTGTCGTTCCCGCTCAGGTCCCTGGAGGTTCACCTTCTTCTTCCTGGTGCATGTAAGTGCATTGTCCAGTATAATGCGCGTGCGGGGAGCTCACTAGATCCTGCACACGATATCCTGGCATGTGTCACTTTCCCCGCAGGTCCATGGAGTTCACCTTCTTCTCCTGGTGCATGTAGTGATGGTCCGGTATAATGCGCTGTGCGGAGGAGCACTCAGACTCCTGCGACCGATATCAGCATGTGTCGCTTCCCCGGTCAGGTCCCTGGGTTCACCTTCTTATTGGTGAATGTAAGTGCATTGTTCCATGTATAATGCGGCTGTGCTGGAGGTCACTAAATCATGCACCCGATATCCTGCATGTGTCACTTGCCCGCTCAGGTCCCCGGAGTTCAACGTCTTCTTCCTGGGTGCATGTAAGGCATTGTCCGTGTTAATGAGCGTGCGGGGAGTCACTAAGATCCGCGCCCGATATCCTGCATGTGTCTTTTCCGCTCAGGTTCCCCGGAGTTCAACGTCTTCTTCCTGGTGCATGTAAGTGCATTGTACGTGTATAATGCGCTGGTGCGGGGAGTCACTAAGATCATGCACCCGATATCCTGCATGGTCGCTTCCCCGCTCAGGTCCCAGGAGTTCCACCTCTTCTCCATGGTGCATGTTAAGTGCATTGTCCGTGTATAATGACACTGAGCGGGGGAGTCACGAGATCCTGCACCCGATATTTTTTTTTTTTCCCGAATGTGTCATTCCCCGCCAGGTCCCGGAGTTCACCTTCCTTTTCCCGGTGCATGTAAGTGCATTGTCCGTGTATAATGCGCTGTGCGGGGGAGTCACTAAGATCATGCACCCGATACCTGAATGTGTCGCTTCACCGCCTCAGGTCCCGAGAGTCACCTCTTCTTCCTGGTGCATGTAAGTGCATGTACGTGTATAATGCGCTGTGCGGGGAGTCAATAAGATCGTGAACCAATATCCTGATGTGCGCTTCCCCGCTCATGGTCCTGGAGTTCACCTCTTCTTCTGCGTGATTGTAGTTGCATGGTCGTGGGGGTTGTATAATGCGCTGTGCAGGGAGTCACTAAGAATCCTTGCACCCGATATCCTGCATGTGTCGCTTCCCCGACTCAGGTCCTGGAGTTCACCTTCGTTCTCCTGGTGCATGGAAGTGCATTGTCGTGTATTAATGTGCGTGCGGGGAGCACTAAGATCCTGCCTGATATCTGCATGTGTCGATTCCACGCTCAGGTCCCTGGACGTTCACCTTACTTCCTGGTGCATGTAAGTGCATTGTACGTGTATAATGTGGTGCGTGGAGTCAATAAGTCGTGCGCCCGATATCCTGCATGTGTAACTTCCCCGATCCAGGATCCCCGGAGTTCACCTTCTTCTTCCTGGTGCATGTAAGTGCATTGTCAGTCGAAATGCGCTGTGCGGGGAGTCATAAATCGTGCGGCCCGATATACTGATGTGTCACTCCACGCTCCAGGTCCCCGGAGTGTCAAATTCGTCTCGGTGCATGTAAGGGCATTGTCCCTGTATAATGCGCTGTCGGGGAGTCACTAAGATCAGCACCCGATATTCCTGCAATGTGTCACTTCCCCGCTCAGGTCCCCGGAGTTCACCTTCTTCTTCCTGGTGATTAAGTGCATGTCCGTGTATAATTGCACTGTGGGGGAGGTCACTAAGATCCTGCCACCGATATCCTGATGTGTCACTTCCCCCATCAGGTCCTGGGGACTTCACCTTCTTCTTCCTGGTGCAGTAAGTGCATTGTCGTGTTATAATGAGCTGTGCGGGGAGTCACTAAGATCGTGCGCCCGAATATCCTGCATGTGTCACTTCCACGATCAGGTCCCCGGAGTTCACCTTCCGTCCTGGTGCATATCAGTGCATGTCCAGGTATAGCGCGGGTGCGGGGAGTCACTAAGATCCTTCACGCCCGATATCTGCATGTGTCCTTCCCCGCTCAGGTCCAGGAGTTCACCTTCTTCTTCATGGGGATGCATGTAAGTGCATTGTCCGGTTAATGCGCTGGGCGGGGAGTCACTAAGAATCCTGCCCCCGATATCCTGCAGGTGTCGCTTCCCCCGCTCAGGTCCCGGAGTTCACCTTCTTTTTCCTGGTGCATGTAAAGTGGATTGCGTGTAAATGTGCTGTGCGGAGAGTCACTAAGATCCTCCGCCCGATATAATGCAGGTGTCGCTTCCCCGCTCAGGGTCCCGGAGGTCACCTTTTCTTCCTGGTGCATGTAAGTGCATGGTCCATGTATAATGCGCTGTGCGGGGAGTCACTAAGGATCCTGCGCCCGATATCCTGCATTGGTCCACGTCCAGAATCAGGTCCCAGGAGGCAACTTTCTTCTTCCTGGTCATGTAAGTGCATTGTCCGTGTATATGCGCTGTGCGGGGAGTCATTAAGATCCTGCCCCGATATCGGCAGTGTCACTTCCCGCTCAGGTCCCAGGAGTTCACCTTCTTCTCTGGTGCATGTAAGTGGCATTGTCCGTGTATATGTGCCTGTGCAGGGGTCACTAAGATCCTGCACCCGATCTCCTGCATGGTCATCTTCCCTGCCAGGTCCCGGAGTTCAACTCCTTCTTCCTGGGCATGTAACGTGCATTGTCGTGTATTAATGCGCTGTGGCGGGAGTCACTAAGATCCTGCCCACGATAATCTGCATGTGTCACTTCCCCGCTCAGGTCCAGGAGTTCACCTTCTTCTTCTGGTGACAGGTAAGGCAGTTGTCCGTGTATAATTGCTGTGAGGGAGTCACTAAATCTGACACCCGATATCCTGCATGTGTCACTTCCCTGCTAGGTCCCAGGAGTTCACCTCTTCTTCCTGGTGCCATGTAAGTGCATTTTCCGTGTATAAGGCGCGTGCGGGGAAGGTCACTAAGATCCTGCGCCCGATCTACTGCAGGTGTCAATTCCCGCTCAGGTCCCTGGACGCACCTTCTTCTTCCTGGTGCATGTAAAGTGACGTCGTCCCGTGTATAATGCGATGTGAGGCGGGAGTCACTAAGATCCTGCCCGATATCCTGCATGTGTCACTTCCAGCTCAGGTCCCGGAGTTTCACATCTCTTACCTGGTGACATGTAAGTGCATTGTCAGTGTATAATGCGATGTGAGGGGTGTCACAGATCGGCACCGATATCCTGCATGTGTCATTCCCACCAGGTTCCCAGGAGTCACCTTCTTCTTCCATGGTGCATGTAAGTGATTGTCAGGGTAAAAGGCGCTGTGCGGGGAGTCACTAAGATCCTGCCCCCGATATCTGCATGTGTCACTTCCACCGCTCAGGTCCAGGAGTTCACCTGCTTCGTCCTGGTGCATGTAAGTGCAGTGTCCGTGTTAATGACGCTGTGCGGGGAGTCCACTAAGAAGTGACCTGATATTCCGGCATGTGTCCACTTCCCCGCTCAGGTCCCCGGAGTTACACCTTCTTCTTCTTGGTGCAGGTAAGGCATTGTCCCGTGTATAATGCGCTGTGCGGGAGTCCACTACGATCGTGCACCGATATCTGCATGTGCAGCTTCCCGCTCAGTCCACGGAGGTACCCTTCTTCGTCTGGGCATGTCAAGTTGCAGGTCATGTATAATGAGCTGGGAGGGACGTCACTAAGATGTGCGCCGATATCCTGATGTGTTCTTCCCAGCGCAAGGTCCATGGAGTTCACTTCTTATTCCGGGTGCAGGTACAGGCATTGTCCGTTGTATAGGTGCTGTGCAGGAGTCACTAAGATGTTTTTTTTTGTTTTTTGATCGATATCCTGCATGGTCGTCCACGTCGGTCCCGGGTTAACCTTCGTCTTCCTGGTGCATGGAAGTGCATTTGTCAGTGTATAATGCGCGATGTGCGGGGAGGAAATAGATTCCTGCCGCTGGACTGATATCCGGCAAGGTCACTTCCCCGATCAGGTCCCCAGGAGTTCACCTCCCCCCTTCTTCCTGGTGCATGTAAGTGCATTGTCCGTGTATAATGCGATGGCGGGGAGTCATAAGATCCTGCAACCCGAGATCCTGCATGGTCGCTTCCCGCTCAGGTCCCTGGAGTTCTCCTTCTTCTTCCTGGTGCATGAAGTGCAATTACGTGGATAATGCGCGTGTGCCAGGGAGCACTAAGACTGCACCGAGATCCTGAAGTGTCGCTTCCCCGCTCAGGTACCCGGAGTTCACCTTCTTCTTCCTGATGCAGGAAGTGCATGTCGTGTATAATGCGCTGTGGGTGGAGTCCACTAAGATCCTGCGCCCGATATCTGCATGTGCTCGCTTTTCCACGTCAGGTCCCCGAGTTCACTTCTTCTTCCTGGTGCATGTAAGTGCATTGTCCGTGATATGTGCTGGGCGGGGAGTCACTAAGATCCGAACCCAATATCCTGCATGTGTCGCTTACCCGATCAGGTCCCTGGAGTTCACTTCTTCTATTGGGCATGTAAGTGCCATTGTCCGTGGATAATGCGCGTGCGGGGATCACTAAGGATTCCTCACCCGATATTTCATGCATGTGTGTTCCACGCTCAGGTCCACGGAGTGCACCTTCTTCTCATGCGTGCATGTAAGTGATTGTCCGTGTATATGATTGCGCTGGCGGGGAGTCACTAAGAGCCTGCACACGATATCCTGCAGGTGCACTTCCCGCTCAGGACCCCGAGTTCTACTTCATCCTTGGCATGTAAGGGCATTGTCCGGGTATAATGCGCTGTGCGGGGAGTACTAAGATTCCTGCACCGATACCTGCATGGTCACTTCCCGCTTCAGGTCCCTGGAGTTCACCTTCTTCTCGGTGCATGTAAGTGCATGGCGTGTATAATGCGAGTGCAGGGAGTCACTAAGATCCTGCACCCGATATCTGCATGTGTCACTTCCCCGCCTAGGGTCCCTGGAGTTCGCCTTCTTCTTTCTCGGTGCATGTAAGTGCATGTCCGTGTATATGTGCTGTGCGGGGAGTCACTAAGATAATGAACCCGATATCCGGCATGTGGGGTCACTTCCCCCACTCAGGTCCCTGGAGTTACCTCTTCTTCCTGGTGCATGTAAGTGAGGTAGTGTTTAATGCGCTGTGAGGGTGGGAGTCCTAAAATCCTTCACCCGATATACTGACATGTGTCACTTCCCTGCTCAGGTCCCGGAGTTCACCTTTATTCCTGGGCATGTAAGTGCTTGTCCGTGTATAATGTGCTGTGCGGGGGGAGTCACTAAATCCTGCACCCGATATCACTGCAGGTGTCGTTCCCCGATCAGGTCCCCGGAGTCACCTTCTTTTCCTGGTTGCATGTAAGTGCATGTCTTGTGACACAATTTGAATTTTAAATCTCTGCTTATTCGAATCAGTCAGTTTTCGACTGCCACGCCCCCGATTTTGTCGCTGAAGCTGGCGCGATTGGCCAAAATCCGATCGCGGAATTAGTCGGAAACCGGATGGAAATGATGTCCCTTCAGTTTACATCTGCCCCAATGCTGTATCAGAAAAACTGCAGTATTTTTAAAAAAAATTGTGTCGCTTTACATTGCACCGGGAAGAAGATGGTATCTCCGGCGAAACCTCGGTGGCGTTCAGAGCAGCAGCGAGACCTGGTGGATATCGGGTGCATGACCTTAGTGAATCCCGGGCAGGACACGAATCACAGTCGGAGAACGCACCGTTTTCTTTTTTTGGATTATCGCGAATGAAACTGGGTAAGTAAATGACCCCCATTGTAACGATGCTGTGATGTGACACATGGTAACGATGCTGTGATGGGGACACATTGTAACGATTGCTGTGATGGGGACACATTGTAACGATGCTGTGATGGAGGACAAATTGGAACGATGCTGTGATGGGGACACATTGTGTAAACGATGCTGTGTGGGGACAAATTGTAAAATGCTGTGATGGGGACACCTTGTAACGATGCTGTGTAGTGACACATTGGGGGTCATTTACTAAGGGTCCGATTCGCGTTTGCCAGCGGTGTTACCCGAATATTTCGATTTGCGCCGATTTCCTCTGAATTGACCCGGGTTTTGGCGCAAGCGATCGGATTGGGGCGCAATTGGCGGCTGGCATGCACCCGAACCGAAAAAATCCGACAGGATTCGAAAAAACCGCCGCATTAAAAAAAAAAAATAATGGCGCTCGGCACGCGCTTACCTTCATCAGGCCGGCTCCATGTATTCAAGTGCGTCCGATGCTCTTCAGCGCAAACAGCAACAACTGGGGGACATCGGGGAACTGCCTTAGTTGAATCCGGAGGACCCGAATCAGAGCAGGAGAACGCGCCGCTGGATCGCGAATGGACGGGTAAGTAAATCTGACCCGTTGTATCGCGGCTGTGATAGTGACACTTCTAAACGATACTTAATAGTGACACATGGGGCAAAATTACTACCCGGCCCATTCTGCGCATCCAAGCGGATGGCGGTCTCTCTGATCTGGATTACGGGTCAGGCGGGACTTATGAAAAAAGGTTGGGGTTCCTCCGGCTGTCCACCGGTGGCCGACTGCCGCGCTGAAAGTCATCTCCATCGGCGCCGGAAGGCACCGAAGTGGAACCAGGTGAGGTAAGCGCTCCCCAAGCGACACTTTTTCGGTTTTTAAATGCGGCGGTTTCTCCAAATACGTCGGGTTTCGGTTACGGCCACGCCTCCCCCCCGATTTCGTCGCGCGCAGGCCGGCCGCCGAGGACGGCCACAATTCCTGGGCCAATTCGGGACAATCGGCCGCAAATCGGAAAATATTCGGGGGTAACAATGTCGGGAAAACGCGGAATCGGGGCCCTTAGGGTAAAGAACCCCATTGTTGTGTAACGACGATGTGATGGGGACACATGGGTAACGATGCTGTGATGGGGACACATTGTTTTTTATAACGATGATTGTGATAGTGACACGGGTAACAGGACGCTGTGATGGAGGACACATTGTAACGCTTGCTGTGATGGGAAACATGGTTAACGACGCTGTGATGGGACACATGTAACGAGCTGTGATAGTACAAGTTTGTAAGACACTGTGGAGTGACACATTGTAACGACGCTGTGCATGGGGAAAACATTGTAACGACGCTGGTGATGGGGACACATGTAACGACGCTGTGATAGTGACACGTTGTAACGACACTGTGATAGTGACACATTGTAACGACGCTGTGATGGGGACCAATTGTAACGATTGCTGTGATGGGGACACATTGTAACGATGCTGTGATGGGGGACACATTGTAACGTATGCTGTGATGGGGACACATTGTTAAACGACACTGTGATGTGACACATTGTAACGACACTGCTGATAGGGACAATTGTAACGACGCTGTGATGGGGAACATTGGACGATGCTGTGATGGGGAACATTGTAACGACGCTGTGATGGGGGACATTGTCACGACGCTCTGATAGTTGAACACGTTGTAAACGACACTGTGCTAGTGACCACATTGTAAGACGCTGTGATGGGGACAAATGTAACGGACGCTGTGATGGGACACATGGTACGCCGCTGTGATAGTGACACGTTGTACGACATGTGATGTGACACATTTGTAACGACGCTGTGATGGTGACACATGTAACGACGCTGTGATGGGACACATTGTAACGACGGGGATGGGACACATTGTAACGACGCTGTGATGGGGGACACATTGTAACGGACGCTGTGATAGGACACTGGTAATCGACGCTGTGCATGGGGACCACATTTGTAACGACTGCTGTGATAGTGACACGTTGTAACGACACGGGAATAGTGAACATTGTAACGACGCTGTGTGGGGACAAATTGTTAACGACGCTGTGATAGTGACACGTTGTAACGACACTGTGATAGTGACAAATGTACGACGCTGTGATGGGGACACATTGTAACGACGCTGTGATGGGACACATTGTAACGACGCTGTGATGGGACACATTGTAACGACGCTGTTGATTGGGGACAATTGTAACGAGCTGTATAGTGACCACATTGTAACGACGGGTGATGGGGAACATTGTAACGACGATGTGATAGGGACCCGTGTAAAGACCTGTGATACGCGAGCCGTGGAACGACGCTTTGGTAGTGACACATTGTAACGACGCTTGTGATAGTGACACATTGTAACGACGCGTGATAGTGACCCATTGTATGTACGATGCTGCGATGGGGACACATTGTAACGATGATGTGTGGGGACACATTGTAACGACGCCTGTGATGGGGACAATTGTAACGACGCTGTGATGGGGACAAATTGTAACGACGCGGTGCATAGTGACAACAGTTGTAACGACGCTTGATAATGTCGATGCCTGTCCTCTCCTCCTGAGTTCTGATCCGGTATTGATGACAACTTTCCTGGATGTCGGAAGGGCTATGGGAAGAAGTGCGCCTGATGCTTCCAACACTAATGCAGCCACTATATATAACCTGCGCTGTCATGTCACTGCGTTACAGTGTGACAGGGAAGGACCGTCCTGTAATGAGGACTCAGATTGTGTTATATACTCGGCGCCGGATCTTATGTCCCGTCTGTAGGATATTAGAAGCTGCGATTATTCCCAAACGGTGACATCCGAGAAATACAAGGAGACGAGACTGTCATCATTATTGTACACCCCAGCCTCCACTGTAGCGGTCTCTATCTGTAGCGTCTCTATTATCTGTAGTGTCTACATGTATCTGTCTGTAGCGCTCTTATCTGTCTGTAGCGCTCTCTGTATGTAGCGGTCTCTGTCGTAGCGGTCTCTATCTATCTGAGTAGCCGGTCCTCTCTGTCTGTAGCAGTCTATCTCTGCGTAGCGCTCTCGTCGGTAGCGCTCTCTGTTTGTAAGAGGGCTCTATCTATCTGTAGTGTTATCTCTCTGTCTGTAGAGCTCTCTCTGTCTGTAGCGGGCTCGATCTGTAGCGCTCTCTGGTCTGTAGCGGTCTCTCTCTATCTGTAGCAAATCTCTATCTATGTAGCGGTCTATCTCTGTCGTAGCGGTCTTCTCTCTCTGTCTGTAGCGGTCTCTCTATATCTCTGTCTGTAGCAGGTCATCTCTCTGTCTGTAGCGGGTCTCTCTATCGGTGTAGCGGTATCTCTCTCTCTGTTGTAGCGGTCTCTATACTCTCTGTCTGTAGCGGTCTCTCTGTCTGTCGCTGGTCCTCTATCTATCTTGTAGCGGTTCTAGCTAGGCTCTGTAGCGGTCTCTCTCTATCTGTAGCCGTCTCTCTCTGTCTGTGCGGTCTCCTATCTCTGTAGCGGGTCTCTCTCTCTGTCTGTAGCGGTCTCCTCTCGTCTGTAGCGGTATCTGCTCTCTGTCTGTAGCGGTCTCTCTCTGTCTGTAGCGGTTCTCTCTCTCTCTGTCTGTAGTGGTCCCTCTCCTTTTCTTGGGGTACTGTCGCGGTCTCTCGTCTGTTCTGTAGCGGGTCTCTCTCTCTTCTGTCTGTAGCGGTCTCTCTCTTGTCGGTAGCGGCTCTCTCTCTATGTCGGTCGGGGTCTCTCTCTCTGCTGTAGCGGTCTCTCTCTGTCTGTAGCGTCTCTCTCTCTCTTGTCTGTAGCGGTTTCTCATCTGGCGTAGCGGGTTCTCTCTCGGTCTGTAGCGGTCTCTCTCTATTGTAGCCGTCCTCTCTGTCTGAGCGTATATCTCTCTGTCTGTAGCGGTCTTCTCTATGTCTGTAGCGGTCTCTATCTCTGTCTGTTAGCGGTCTCTCTCTGTTCTGGAGCGGTCTCTCGCTTCTCTGTCTGTAGACGATATCTATTGTTGTGTAGCGGTCTCTCGCTCTGTCGTACGCGGTCTCTGTCGTAGCGGTCTCTCTCTCTGTCTGGGAGCTCCCGGGTCACTCTCTCTGTCTGTTTTTTTATAGCTGGTTCTCTCTCTGTCTTGTGAGCGGTCTCTCTCTCTCTGTCGGTAGTGGCTCTCTCTCTGTCTGTAGCGGGTCTCTCTCTCTGTCTGTAGCGTCTCTCTCTCTGTCTGTAGCGGTCTATCTGTCTGTAGCGGGTCTCTCTCTCTCGGTCTGTAGCGGTCTCTCTATGTCGTAGCGGTCTTCTTCTCTGTCTGTAGCGGTTCTCTCTTATGTCTGTAGAGGTCTCTCTCTAGCGGTAGCAGTCTCTATATATATCTGTAGCGGTCTCTATCTGTCTGTAGCCGTCTCTCTCTGTCTGTAGCCGTCTCTCTCTGTTCTGTTAGATGGCCTCTGTCTGTCTGTAGCGGGTCTCTATCTATCTGTAGCTGTCTCCTCGTCTGTAGCGGTCTCTCTCGTCTGTAGCCCGTCTCTCTCTGTCTGTAGCGGTCTCTCTCTGTCTGTAAAGGTCACAGCTTTACTATCACATATATTGATATAAATATAAAACTGAGAAATCTCATCAGACACATTTTAATGTAGATCTCCACAGAAAGAAAAACGGCTCGGACTGCACTATGGCCATCCGGACTCCCAGATGACAAGTCGGCCAGACGAGCAAAGCAGCATTCCGATATTTCTCAATTTCTCATAGCCACCAGTAGCTCCGTGTACCCTTACCATGCCATATCCTTTGTGTCCTGACACCTTTCTATCATAGCCAGCAGTGGTCAGGGGTCAGCATGGGGCTCTGACCCCATCTGTGGACTACACCCCCCATACACAAGCGAGCTGCCAGTCCTGTGTCTGACACCTTTCTTCATAGCCAGACAGTGGTCAGGGGTCAGCATGGGCGCTCGAACCTCTGTGACTACACCCCCATACACAGCGAGCTGCCATGTCCTGTGGGTCCTGACACCTTTCTATATAGCCAGCAGTGGTCAGGGGTCAGCATGGCGCTCTGACCCTCTGTGACTACACACCCCCATCACAGGAGCTGCCATGTCCTGTGTGTCCTGACACCTTTCTATCATAGCCAGCAGTGGTCAGGGGTCAGCATGGGTGCTGACCCTCGTGACTACACCCCCCATACACAGCGAGCTGCCATGTCCTGTGGTCCTGACACCTTTCTATCATAGCCAGCAGTGGTCAGGGGTCAGCATGGGCGCTCTGACCCTCTGTGACTACACCCCCATACACAGCGAGCTGCCTGTCCTGTGTGTCCTGACACCTTTATCATAGCAGCAGTGGTCAGGGGGCAGCATGGGCGCTCTGACCCCTCTGTGACTACACCCCCATACACAGGAGCTGCCATGTCCTGTGTGTCCTGACACCTTTATCATAGCCAGCAGTGGTCAGGGGTCAGCATGGGTGTTGACCCTCTGTGACTACACCCCCCCTACACAGCGAGCTGCCATGTCCTGTGTGTCCTGACACCTTTCTATCATAGCCAGCAGTGGTCAGGGGTCAGCATGGTGTGACCCTCTGTGACTACACCCCCCATACACAGCGAGCTGCATGTCCTGTGTCTCTGACACCTTTATCATAGCCAGCAGTGGTCAGGGGTCAGCATGGGCGCTCTGACCCCTCTGTGACTACACCCCCATACACAGCGAGCTGCCATGTCCTGTGTGTCCTGAAACCTTTCTATCATAGCCAGCAGTGGTCAGGGGTCAGCATGGGCGCTTGACCCTCTCGTGACTACACCCCCATACACAGCGAGCTGCCATGCCGTGTGTCTGAAACACTTTCTAATCATAGCCAGCAGTGGTAGAGGGGTCAGAGCACCCATGCTGACCCCTCTGTGACTACATCCCCCCCATACACAGCGAGCTGCCATGTCCTGTGTGTCCTGACACCTTTCTATCATAGCCAGCAGTGGTCAGGGGTCAGCATGGGCGCTCTGACCCCTCTGTGACTACACCCCCCATACACAGTAAGCTGCCATGTCCTGTGTGTCCTGACACCTTTCTATCATAGCCAGCAGTGGTCAGGGGTCAGCATGGGCGCTCTGATCCCTCTGTGACTACACCCCCCATACACAGCGAGCTGCCATGTCCTGTGTGTCCTGACACCTTTCTATCATAGCCAGCAGTGGTCAGGGGTCAGCATGGGGGCTCTGACCTCTCTGTGACTACACCCCCCAAACACAGCGAGCTGTCATGTCCTATGTGTCCTGACACCTTTCTATCATAGCCATCAGTGGTCAGAGGTCAGCATGTGCGCTCTAAGCCCTCTGTGAATACACCCCCATACACAGCGAGCTGCCATGTCCTGTGTGTCCTGACACCTTTCTATCATAGCCAGCAGTGGTCAGGGGTCAGCATGGGGCTCTGACCCCTCTATGACTACAACCCCCCATACACAGCGAGATGCCATATCCTGTGTGTCCTGACACCTTTCTATCATAGCCACCAGTGGTCCGGGGTCAGCATGGGCGCTCTGACACCCTGTGACTACACCCCTCATACACAGCGAGCTGCCATGTCCTGTGTGTCCTGACACCTTTGTCTCATAGCCACCAGTGGTCAGGGGTCAGCATGGGCGCTCTGACCCCTCTGTGACTACACCCCCCATACACAGCGAGCTGCCATGTCCTGTGTGTCCTGACACCTTTCTATCATAGCACGGTGGCTGAGTGAGTAGCACATTTTGCCTTGCAGTACTGGGGTCCTGGGTTCGAATCCCACCCAGGTCAACATCTGCAAAGAGTTTGTATGTTCTCTCCGTGTTTGCGTGGGTTTCCTCCGGGTACTCCGGTTTCCTCCCACACTTCAAAACATACTGTTAGGTTGTTTAGATTGTGAGCCCCTTGGGGACAGGGACCAATTTGACATGCTTGTGCAGCGCTGCGTAATCTGTGTGCGCTATATAAATAAAGAATTATTATTTATTATTATTATAGCCAGCAGTGGTCAGGGGTCAGCATGGGTGCTCTGACCCCTCTGTGACTACAACCCCCCATACACAGCGAGATGCCATATCCTGTGTGTCCTGACACCTTTCTATCATAGCCAGCAGTGGTCAGGGGTCTGCATGGGTGCTCTGACTCCCTGTGACTACACCCCTCATACACAGCGAGCTGCCATGTCCTGTGTGTCCTGACACCTTTGTCTCATAGCCAGCAGTGGTCAGGGGTCATCATGTGCGCTCTGACCCCTCTGTGACTACACCCCCCATACACAGCGAGCTGCCATGTCCTGACACCTTTCTATCATAGCCAGCAGTGGTCAGGGGTCAGCATGGATGCTCTGACCCCTCTGTGACTACACCCCCCATACACAGCGAGCTGCCATGT
>WNYA01001151.1:22313-54339 GCA_019512145.1 Engystomops pustulosus
GTACTGTATCCTTACACCTTTCTATCATAGCCAGCAGTGGTCAGGGGTCAGCATGGGGCTCTGACCCCTCTGTGACACACCCCCCATACACAGCGAGCTGCCATGTCCTGTGTCCTGACACCTTTCTATCATAGCCAGCAGTGGTCAGGGTCAGCATGGGGCTCTGACCCCTCTGTGACTACACCCCCATACCAGCGACTGCCATTGCTGTGTCCTGACACCTTTCTATCATAGCCACAGTGGTCAGGGGTCAGCATGGGCGCTCTGACCCCTCTGTGACTACACCCCCATACACAGCGAGCTGCCATGTCCTGTGTGTCCTACACCTTTCTATCATAGCCAGCAGTGGTCAGGGGTCAGCATGGGGCGCTCTCCCTCTGTGACTACACCCCCCCATACACAGCGAGCTGCCATGTCCTGTGTGTCCTGACACTTTTCTATCATAGCCAGCAGTGGTCAGGGGTCAGCATGGGCGCTCTCACCCTCTGTGACTACACCCCCCATACACAGCGAGCTGCCATGTCCTGTGTGTCCTGACACCTTTCTATCATAGCCAGCAGTGGTCAGGGGTCAGCATGGGCGCTCTGACCCTCTGTGGACTACACCCCCATACAGCGAGCTGCCATGTCCTGTGTGTCCTGACACCTTTCTATCATAGCCAGCAGTGGTCAGGGGTCAGCATGGGCGCTCTGACCCTCTGTGACTACACCCCCCATACACAGCGAGCTGCCATGTCCTGTGTGTCCTGACACCTTTCTATCATAGCCAGCAGTGGTCAGGGGTCAGCATGGGCGCTCTGACCCTCTGTGACTACACCCCCCAATACACAGCGAGCTGCCATGTCCTGTGTGTCCTGACACCTTTCTATCATAGCCAGCAGTGGTCAGGGGTCAGCATGGGCGCTCTGACCCCTCTGTGACTACACCCCCATACACAGCAGCTGCCATGTCTGTTCTGACACCTTCTATCATAGCCAGCAGTGGTCAGGGGTCAGCATGGGGCTCTGACCCCTCTGTGACTACACCCCCATACACAGCGAGCTGCCATGTCCTGTGTGTCCTGACACCTTTCTATCATAGCCAGCAGTGGTCAGGGTCAGCTGGGCTCTGACCCTCTGTGACTACACCCCCCATACACAGCGAGCTGCCATGTCCTGTGTGTCCTGACACCTTTCTATCATAGCGCAGTGGTCAGGGGTCAGCATGGGGCTCTGACCCCTCTTGTGACTACACCCCCATACACAGCGAGCTGCCATGTCCTGTGTCCGACACCTTTCTATCATAGCCACAGTGGTCAGGGTCACATGGGGCTCTGACCCCTCTTTGACTACACCCCATACACAGCGAGCTGCCATGTCCTGTGTGTCCTGACAACCTTTCTTCATAGCCAGCAGTTGCAGGGGTCAGCATGGGCTCTCTGACCCTCTGTGACTACACCCCCCATAACAGCGAGCTGCCATGTCCTGTGTGTCCTGACACCTTTCTATCATAGCCAGCAGTGGTCAGGGTCAGCATGGGCGCTCTGACCCTCTGTGACTACACCCCCCCATACACAGCGAGCTGCCATGTCTGTTCCTACACCTTTCTATCATAGCCAGCAGTGGTCAGGGTCAGCATGGGGCTCTGACCCCTCTGTGACTACACCCCCCATACACAGCGAGCTGCCATGTCCTGTGTCCTGACACCTTTCTATCATAGCCAGCAGTGGTCAGGGTCAGCATGGGGCTCTGACCCCTCTGTGACTACACCCCCATACACAGCGAGCTGCCATGTCTGTGTGTCCTGACACCTTTCTATCATAGCCAGCAGTGGTCAGGGGTCAGCATGGGGTCTGACCCCTCTGTGACTACACCCCCCATACACAGCGAGCTCCATGTCCTGTGTGTCCTGACACCTTTCTATCATAGCCAGCAGTGGTCAGGGGTCAGCATGGGCGCTCTGACCCTCTGTGACTACACCCCCATCACAGCGACTGCCATGTCCTGTGTGTCCTGACACCTTTCTATCATAGCCAGCAGTGGTCGGGGTCAGCATGGGCGCTCTGACCTTCTGTGACTACACCCCCCATACACAGCGAGCTGCCATGTCCTGTGTGTCCTGACACCTTTCTATCATAGCCACAGTGGTCAGGGGTCAGCATGGGGCTCTGACCCCTCTGTGACTACACCCCCATACACAGCGAGCTGCATGTCCTGTGTGTCCTGACACCTTTCTATCATAGCCAGCAGTGGTCAGGGTCAGCATGGGCGCTCTGACCCTCTGTGACTACACCCCCATACACAGCGAGCTGCCATGTCCGTGTGTCCTGACACCTTTCTATCATAGCCAGCAGTGGTCAGGGGTCACATGGGCGTCTGACCCCTCTGTGACTACACCCCCCTACACAGCGAGCTGCCATGTCCTGTGTGTCCTGACACCTTTCATCATAGCCAGCAGTGGTCAGGGGTCAGCATGGGCGCTCTGACCCCTCTGTGACTACACCCCCATACACAGCGAGCTGCCATGTCCTGTGGTCCTGACACCTTTCTATCATAGCCAGCAGTGGTCAGGGCTGCACTAGGTGACTTGTGATCTAAGATAAATACCACCAGGCGGCCCCTCATCCCACTCCTTGGTTCCTTACAATTTGGCAATGCAATGGTCGGTGATCATGCATTGCTTGGGACCCTCACATGACGCTACTGCTCTGAACCCCAAATAACTGTGATACACCATATCAAGGACTGCCATGGTGTTCCTGACCTTACAAGCCATCGTCAGGTCAGCATTGCGCTACTGACCTCCTACTGGACTCCCCCCCTACAGTCGCTCCTGTCTTTGTTCCACTTCTATCATAGCACGGTCAGGCAGTCGGGTACGCTGGTGCACACCCAACCGCGTGCATGTCGATGGTCCTACATTTACAAGCCTGGTCGTGTCCTGCGTTGTACAGCCCTCGTGACTAGAAAACCGCCGCATACACATCGGCGCTGAGGGGTGTCTGACGACACAGAATATGCTTCTATTATACGCTGCTAGCGTTGGACGGCGTCTGTCTCTGACTATTGGTGACAGGCACCCATACAGCGACTTGATCCTGATGACCTGACTTTAATCTCCCCAGTGGTCAGGCTCAGCTGGCGCTCTCCCTCTAGGAGTATGACTAGCAACCCGCTCCCGTACATACAGGAGGTGATGGGACCTGGTGTCCTCACCTCTCCTATCATAGCATGCAGTGAGTGCGGGTATTGGAAAACATCCCCCTAGCCTACTGACCTAACATCTGTGCTACAACCCCCATACCCAGAATCCCAGCGAGCTGCTCCGAGCTTGTGTCCTGCAGACTTATACATGAGAGTACAGATAGCCAGCGCTTGGTACAGGTACATGGCAGCTGCTGCCCATCGGAGACTACAATGCCCAACACAGCGTTACTGAGTGTCATCCTGTGTACATTCTGGCAATATCTAATGCGATAGTCCAGATAGTATAGGGGAGCGCACGATGGTCATCATACCTGTTTACACCCCTACCAGCTAGACTCTGCATGTCCTGTGGATAAAAGTCCTGATACTGTACTATCAAGCACGTGTCAGTACATGTAGGTGTTGACCTGACACCCCCCAGTATAACAGCAGTGCATCTCCTGATCCGCGTACACCTCCTGATACATTTCCGCATTCCGGTACCACTGGCCCCTACCACCCTTCTCCCCCCATAAATCAGAGTAGTCAGCGAGCATCAAGCACCCAACTGTCTGGTCCGGTCCACCTTTCTTCATAGCCAGCGGGTCAGCTGGTGCTCGACTCTTGTGCTACAGTGCCCTCCATACAAGCGATCATGCTGCCGAACTTTGACAACCAGTGCAGGGCGCGGCGCTATGTCACATTCCCATGGCTACACCTAAGCGACTCATGTCTCTGTTTCCTACCACCTTCGTACAAGCCATGATTGGTCAGGCGAATCTGCATGGCGCCTAACGACCCTCTGGAAGAGGCCCATAACAGCGGAGCTCCAGCCTGGCCTACCCTCTAAACCTAGCAGAGGGGAGCAGGGCTCCCTCTGTATGACTACAATCACCACGCCCCATCACACAGTCACTCCATGCTGTGACACCTTATCATGCAAGGTCAGGGTCAAGGGCCGACCCCGCATGTGACTACACCCCCATACAAGGAGCTGCCAGTCCTGTTTATATTCTGTACATAGGGGGCAGTATTATAGTAGTTATATTCTGTCATAGGGGGCAGTATTATAGTAGTTATATTCTGTACATAGGCAGTATTATAGTAGTTATATTCCTGTACATAGGTGGCAGTATTATAGTAGTTATATTCCTGTACATAGGGGGCAGTATTATAGTAGTTTATTCCTTACATAGGGGGCAGTATTATAGTAGTTATATTTCCTGTACATAGGGGGCAGTATTTATTATTATATTCTGACATAGGGGCAGTATTATAGTAGTTATATTCTTGTACATAGGGGGCAGTATTATAGAGTTATATTCTTTATATAGGGGGCAGTATTATAGTAGTTTATATTCCTGTACTCGGGGAGTATTATGATAGTTATATTCTTGTACATAGGGGGCAGTATATATAGTTATATTCTTGTACATAGGGGGCGTATTATAGTAGTATATCCTTATCAAGGGGGCAGTATTATAGTAGTTATATTCCTGTACATAGGGAGTATTATAGTAGTTATATTCCTTGTACATAGGGGCAGTATTATAGTAGTTATATTCCTGTACATGGGGGCAGTATTATAGTAGTTATATTCTTTACATAGGGGGCAGTATTAGTAGTTATATTCCTGACATAAGGGGGCAGTATTATAGTAGTTATATTCCTGTACAAGGGGGCAGTATAAAAGTAGTTATATTCTGTACATAGGGGCAGTATTATAGTAGTTATTTCTGTACATAGGGGGCAGTATTTAGTAGTTATATTCCTATCCATAGGGGGCAGTATTATAGTAGTTATATTCTGTATAAATAGGGGGCAGATTATAGTAGTTATATTCCTTACATAGGGGGCAGTATTATAGTAGTTATATTTCCCATAGGGGGCAGTATTATAGTAGTTATTATTCTGTACATAGGGGCAGTATTAGTAGTTATATCTTGTACAAGGGGGCAGTATTATAGTAGTTATATTCTGTACATAGGGGGCATTATTATAGTAGTTATATTCTTGTACATAGGGGGCAGTATTATAGTAGTTATATTCTTGTACATAGGGGCAGTATTATTAGTTTATATTCTTGTACATAGGGGCAGAATTATAGTAGTTTATATTCTTGTACAAGGGGGCAGTTTAGTAGTGTATATTCCTGTACTAGGGGGCAGTATTATAGTAGTTATATTCCTGTACATAGGGGCAGTATATAGTAGTTTATATTCTGTACATAGGGGCATATTATAGTAGTTATATTCTGTACATAGGGGCAGTATTATAGTAGTTTATATTCTGTACATAGGGGCAGTATATAGTAGTATATTCTGTACATAGGGGCAGTAATGTTAATTCCTGTATAGGGGGCAGTATTATAGTAGTTATATTCTGTACAAGAGGGGGCAGTATTAGTAGTTATATTCTTGTACATGGGGCAGTATTATAGTTAGTTTATCTCTGTACATAGGGGCAGTATTATAGTAGTTATATTCTTGTACATAGGGGCTGTATTATAGTAGTTATATTCTGTACATAGGGGGTATATAGTAGTTTAGTGTTGCCTGTACATAGGGGCAGTATTATAGTAGTTATATTCTGTACATAGGGGGCAGTTATTAAGTAGTTATATTCTTACATAGGGGAGTATTATAGTAGTTATATTCCTGTACATGGGGGCCAGTATTATAGTAGTTATATTCTTGTACATAGGGGGCAGTATTATATTAGTTATATTCTTGTCATAGGGGGCAGTATTATGTAGTTATATTCTGACATAGGGGCAGTATTATAGTTTTATCTTTCCTGTACATAGGGGGCAGTATTATAGTAGTTATTCCTGTACATAGGGGGCAGTATTATGATTTATATTCTTGTACATAGGGGCAAGTATTATAGTAGTTATATTCCTGTACATAGGGGGCGTATTATAGTAGTTATATTCTGTACATAGGCATATAGTAGTTTATTCCTGTATAGGGGCAGTATTATAGTAGTTATATTCTTGTACATAGGGGGCAGTATTTATGTAGTTATATTCTTGTACTAGTGGCATATTATAGTAGTTTTCCCTGACATGGGGGCAGTATTAGTAGTTATATTCTTGTACATAGGGCAGTATTATATTAGTTATATTCTTGTACATAGGGGGCAGTATTATAGTAGTTATATTCTGTACAATAGGGGCAGTATTATAGTGTTATATCCTGTACATAGGGGCAGTATTATAGTATTATATTCTTGTACATAGGGGCAGTATATAGTAGTTATATTCTTGTACATAGGGGCAGTAGTATAGTAGTTATATTCTTGTACTAGGGGGCAGTATTATAGTAGTTATATTCTTGTACATAGGGGCAGTATTATAGTAGTTATATTCTTGTACATAGGGGGCAGTTATTATAGTAGTTATATTCTTGTACATAGGGGCAGTAATTATATTAGTTATATTCTTGTACATAGGGGCAGTATTATAGTGTTATATTTTGTACATAGGGGGCAGTATTATAGTAGTTATTTCTGTACATAGGGGGCAGTATTATAGTAGTTATATTCTGTACATAGGGGCAGTATTATAGTAGTTATTTCTGTACATAGGGGGCAGTATTTAGTATATTCTTGTACAGAGGGGGCATTATTATAGTAGTTATATCTTGTACATAGGGGCAGTATAGTATTATATTCTGTACATGGGGCATATTATAGTAGTTATATTCTTGTACATAGGGGCAGTATTATAGTAGTTATATTCTTGTACATAGGGGGCGTGTATTATAGTAGTTAATACTTGTCATAGGGGGCAGTATTATAGTAGTTATATTCTTGTAATAGGGGGCAGTATTATGTAGTTATTAATTCTTGTACATAGGGGGCAGTATTATAGTAGTTATATATTTTGTACATAGGGGCAGTATTATATAGTTTATCTGTACATAGGGGGCAGTATTATAGTTTATATTCCTGTACATAGGGGCAGTATTATAGTAGTTATATTCTTGTACATAGGGGGCAGTATTATAGTAGTTTTATTCTGTACATAGGGGCAGTATTATAGTAGTTAATTCTTGTACATAGGGGGGCATTATTTAGTAGTTATATTCTTGTACATAGGGGGCAGTATTATAGTAGTTATATTCTTGTACATAGGGGGCAGTATTATAGTAGTTATATTCTGTACATAGGGGCAGTATTATAGTGTTATTATTCCTGTACATAGGGGCAGTATTATAGTAGTTATATTCTTGTACAAGGGGGCAGTATTAGTAGTTATATTCCTGTAATAGGGGGCAGTATTATGTAGTTATATTCTTGTACAATGGGGCAGTATTATAGTGTTATATTCTTGTACATAGGGGGCAGTATTATAGTAGTTATATTCTGTACATAGGGGGCAGTATTATGTAGTTATATTTCTTTGTACATAGGGGGCAGTATTATAGTAGTTATTTCTTGTACATGGGGCGTATTAATAGTTATATTCTTGTACATAGGGGCAGTATATAAGTAGTTATATTCTTGTAATAGGGGCAGTATTATAGTAGTTATGAAGAGATTAAAATGTATTAGGTTTATTTTGTAATAGGGGGCAGTATTAAAGTTTCTATGTACAAGGGGCAGTATTATGTAGTTATATTCTTGTACATAGGGGGGGCAGTATTATATAGTTATATTCTTGTACATAGGGCAGTATTATAGTAGTTAATATTCACTGTACATAGGGGGCATATTATAGTAGTTATATTCCTGTACATAGGGGCAGTATATTTAGTTATATTCTGTACATAGGGGGCAGTATTATAGTATATTCTTGTACATAGGGGGCAGTATTATAGTAGTTATATTCTTGTACATAGGGGGCAGTATTATAGTAGTTTATATCTGTACATAGGGGGCAGTATTATAGTAGTTATATTCTGTTTACATAGGGGGCAGTATTATAGTTTTATATTCTTGTACATGGGGGCAGTATTATAGTAGTTATATTCTGTACATAGGGGGCAGTATTATAGTAGTTATATTCTGTACATAGGGGGCAGTATTATAGTAGTTATATTCTTGTACATAGGGGGCAGTATTATAGTAGTTATATTCCTGTACATAGGGGGCAGTATTATAGTAGTTATATTCTGTACATAGGGGGCAGTATTATAGTAGTTATATTCTTGTACATAGGGGGCAGTATTATAGTAGTTATATTCTTGTACATAGGGGGCCGTATTAGAGTAGTTATATTCTGTACATAGGGGCAGTATTATAGTAGTTATATTCTGTACATAGGGGGCAGTATTATAGTAGTTATATTCTTGTACAAGGGGCATATTATAGTAGTTATATTCTGTACATAGGGGGCATATTAAGTAGTTATATTCTTGTACAAGGGGCAGTATTATAGTAGTTATATTCTTGTACATAGGGGGCAGTATTATAGTAGTTATTTCTGTACATAGGGGGCAGTATTATAGTAGTTATATTCTGTACATAGGGGGCAGTATTATAGTAGTTTATATTCTTGTACATAGGGGCAGTATATATTAGTTATATTCTGTACATAGGGGGCAGTATTATAGTATTTATATTCTTGTAATAGGGGGCAGTATTATAGTAGTATATTCTGTACATAGGGGCAGTATTATAGAGTTATATTCTTGTACATAGGGGGCAGTATTATAGTTAGTTATATTCTTTTACATAGGGGGCAGTATTATAGTAGTTATATTCTTTTACTGGGGCATATATGTGTTTATTCTTGTACATAGGGGCAGTATTATAGTAGTTATATTCTTGTACATAGGGGGCAGTATTATAGTAGTTATTCTGTTACATAGGGGCAGTATAGTAGTTATATGCTTGTAATAGGGGCAGTATATAGTAGTTATTCTTGTACATAGGGGGCAGTTAATTATAGTAGTTATAACTTCATGTACATAGGGGGCAGTATTATAGTAGTTATATTCTTGTACATAGGGGCAGTATTATAGTAGTTATATTCCTGTACATAGGGGCAGTATATAGTAGTTATATTCCTGTACATAGGGGGCAGTATTATAGTAGTTATATTATCGTACAGTAGGGGCAGTATTATAAGTAGTATATTATTCCCTGTACATAGGGGGCAGTATTATGTAGTTATATTCCTGTACATAGGGGCATATATAGTAGTTATATTCTGGACATAGGGGGCAGTATTAGATGTTATATTCCTGTACATAGGGGGCAGTATTATACTACTTCTTTTGGATTTTAGGGGTTAGTTATGATTAAGCGCTGATATTCAGAAGCAGAAGGTATAATTGCAGGAGAATGTACTGACCAGAACACACAAAAACACGCAGGGGCGGCCTCTACCTTATATAGTAACTTTCTTGTATTTCATGGATCTTCCTTTCTTCACTTGACCATTAAAGGTAAAATACGTTCCAGCTGTAATCTTGGCAGAACCAGCTGCCGGAGTGGATTGGGAAGGAAAGGGGAAAATCTGCTGGAATTTTGGCATAAGGAAAACAAACACAACAATGAAAAAAAAAACAAAAAAAAAAAACAAAGATGGAAAACAAGGGGAGCGAGAAGAAGATGAAAGTGAATGTCTCTTAAAAAGGGATATCTATCGCGCTCTCTGCTTTTACGCCTGTTGTCAAGTTTCTGTACTTTGCCACTGTTTGACACTTCTTTTAATGCAATGAGGTGCAGCTATATCTCGGCTACATAGCGAGCTGCCATGTCCTGTGTGTCCTGACACCTTTCTATCATAGCCAGCAGTGGTCAGGGATCAGCATGGGTGCTCCAACCCATCACTGACTACACCCCCATACACAGCGAGCTGCCATGTCCTGTATGTCCTGACACCTTTCTATTATAGCCAGCAGTGGTCAGGAATCAGCATGGGCGCTCTAACCGCTCTGTGACTACACCCCCCATAAACAACCAACTGCCATGTTCTGTGTGTCCTGACACCTTTCTATCATAGCTAGCAGTGGTCATGGGTCAGCATGGGAGCTCCGACCCATCAGTGACTACACCCCCCATACACAGCGAGCTGCCACGTTCTGTGTGCCCTGACACCTTTCTATCATAGACATCAGTGGTCAGGGGTCAGCATGGGCGCTCTGACCCCTCTGTGACTACACCCCCCATACACAGCGAGCTGTGTATGGGGGGTGTAGTCAATGAAACCAATAGTCTGTTTTTAAAGGGGTATTATTCGTACCACTAGAGTACACCACCGTTAAGGATTTTCTCAGCATCCTGGAAACCATAATATTTCGACTCACAGTTGCGCCTCTTACCGGTGCAGCGAAAATATGAGCAGGGGTAGACCCCCACCAAGAATGACGAAATAAACTCAGAGAGCTGAGGAGGATATCAGATTACCTATAGTCTATGGAGGGGCAGGACTAATGAGAAAGAAAGACACAGACTGCAGCAGATAAAAAGCGATTGTGTCTCATCTCACCCCACGTGCTTTCTCACCATCAGCTACAGGATCAGTACTTCTCTATATAAAGTACTATATGATCTGCGAGGACTTATGAGTGACACCAGATAAGAGACCACAGACTTCGACAGGGGCTGCTGGAGATAATTATAAGTTTTCTTTTTACCCCAAGGGCTTTATTCCATTGGTACAGCGTAGAACTTAACGTTAATGTCCTATATGATTCTGTTGATGCTTCCTAAGTAAAGCGGAAAAGACATGGGTCAACATGGCTGCTGGACCAGATTACTAGAAGTTTTTCTCTTTCCCCAAGTGCTTTATACCCAGTAAGTACAGGTCAGCTAATCTCTATAATAATAATTCCTTTATTTACGGTATATAGTGCACCCAGTGCTTATTAGGTCAGTGCTCCCCTATTAGTATGAGTTAAAATATCAACTCAATAGCATTATTGTAGTCAGTATTTCCTGATCACTCACACAGAAAAGCACATGCTGGAGCTAATGGTAAGTCTCTATTCACCCCCAAGAGCTTAGTCCCTTCACTAGGGTTGTTATTCTCTATAATGTCCCATATGATCCTGGCTGATGCTTCTGAAGAGGGGGAACTAGGCACAGACCAGAGGCGGCTGAAAAGTGATTAGAAGTTACTATCTCACACTATGTGCTTTATTCCCATCAGCAGAGGCTTTACTTTTTTATAATGTCCATATGAATCCTGCTGATGATTCTAGCTGATAGAGGGGGAGGGGAAATATGGGCACAGGAACAGTGCTGCTGGAGATCCTAGTTAAGTTTTCTCTTTCACCCAAGTGTTATTAGAGTCATGTCACCTTAGTATGAGTTTAAAAATCCAACCTCAATTAGCAGTATTGTAGTCAGTACCTTCCTGATCATTCTGACACAGAACAAAAGCTATGCTGCGAGCTATGGTAAGTCTCTATCTCACCCCAAGAGCTTTAGTCCCTTCACTAGAGGTCTGTTATTCTCTATAATGTCCCATATGATCCTGCTGATGCTTCTGATAGAGGGGAGACCTAGGCACAGACAGAGGCTGCTGAAGCTGATAGTAAGTTACTATCTCACCCCAAGTGCTTTATTCTCATCAGTGGGGGTCTCTACTTTTTTATAATGTCCCATATGGTCCTGCAGATGCTTCTGAGTGCTAAAGAGTGTAATGAAGAATGATAGCATCTAGTCTCTACTTAACCTAGGAATTTGAGGAAGAGCCTGCAGTGGGGAAAACTGCTGAACAGTGCAGAATACAAGTCATGTAAGATCTGCCCATCAGTGAATGTGGACACGGCCTTACCTGAAGGGGAGGCGCTGACATCTCCGGTCACTTCCACTCTTGATATCGGAGAATCCGGACATCCCCTGTCCATCATGCTTTGCTCCTCCTCTTCTTCCTGCTCCGGTCCGGAGTCATGTATGTAGGTCATGGAGGGGGGCTCGGGGGTCAGACATTGCTAGTCGGATTGCACCTCCTCAATTTGATCTCCATCAGCTCGGGGTGCTGGGCATGGCTGTACTGAGTGGAAGTGACCATGGAAGCCCTCAGACAGCGCCCCCTGCAGCACCGGTGGTCCCAGCACCCCGCCCGGGCCCATGGCCCCATAGGTGATGGTTGGGCGATGGGTCAGCACCCGGTCCATAACTTCATAGAACTTCCAGGCCCGACCCCCGCGGAGGGTCTTACTATTATCCTTCAGCCTCCGGTACTCCAGCTTCATCTTCTTGATCTTCTCCCGGCACTGGTCGCCGGTCCGGTGGATCCCCTTCTCCCTTAAGACGTCGGCGATCCGGTTGAAGACGTGCTGGTTCCTCAGGCAACTCTCCAACTCCATCTGCACCGACTCATTGCCCCAAGAGCAGGCAGTTCCAACACTCCGGATCCGACCAATACGCAGCGCTCAATTTCTTCCCCCGGAAAGGAAATCCATATTCCAGGGATAGAAGACCGAAATACGGAAAAGTAAGTGCCCCCCGGAATGTGACTACACTACATGACCCCAATGTACAGACATACTCTAGACACTACCAAAGCTGCTGCAAGAGCCAGGAAGACTGAATAATAAGAGACCCAAGACTCGGGAACCCTAAATATTATAACTGGACCTTATTATAATAACTAGTACTGGATCTGATTATAATGAATGGGTCTGGATATTATAACAGGAGCTTAGTATAATAACTACTGCTGGATATTATAACATTATTAGATTATTTTATTCTGTGCTGACTATGATATGTGATGATGATCTCCTGGATGTTATAATATGATGTTATGTAATAATCGGTTCAGCCCCGGGTGTTGTTATGTTTCTATCTCGGGTTATGTTCTCAGCCGGGTGAGAGGGGGAGGGGATACCCTGGACTAGATCTGACCCGCTTAGGATTGTCCTGGCTCGGCACGGTCCGGTTCGGCACAGCTTGGTCCGGCAGGGATGAGGGGACGCGGCTCCGGGCTGTTGGATCACATCCGGGTCCGTGCACATGCGTGCTGCCATTATTCCGGGATAACTTTGGTCCGTGTCAGTCATTGTGCGGCCGGGAGGGGAATGAGGACAAGCAAAACCCCTCCCCGGCTACAGGAGAGCGCGGGCGCCACCGCGTGCTCACACAGGGGTAGAGCAGTCATCAGTGTAGTGTACTCATCGCAGTGTCATCCCCCATAACAGTGTCATCTCCCCATAGCAGTGTCATCTCCCCCCATAACAGTGTCATCTCCCCCCATAGCAGTGTCATCCCCCCCATAGCATTGTCATCCCCCCTGATAGTACTGTCATCTCCCCCGTAGTAGTGTCATCCCCCCCATAGCAGTTGTCCCCCCCATTTCATAGCAGTGTCATCCCCCAATAACAGAGTCATCTTTCCCCATAGCATTGTCATCCCCCCATAGCATTGTCATCCCCCCCCCATAGCAGTGTAATCCCCCCCATAGCAGTGTCATCTCCCCCATCAAGCAGGTATCTCCACCATAGCAGTGTCATCCCATTAGTAGTGTAATCCCCCATCGTAGTTCATCCCACATAGTAGGGTCATCTCCCCATAGCAGTGTCACCCCCCCCATAGCAGTGTCATCTCCCCCATAGCAGTGTCATCTCCCCTATAGCAGTGTCATGTCCCCTATAGCAGTGTCATCTCCCCATAGCAGTGTCACCCCCCATAACAGTGTCACCCCCCCATAGCAGTGTCATCTCCCCATAGCAGTGTCGTCCCCCAATAACAGAGTCAATCTCCCATAGCAGTGTCATCCCCCCATAGCAGTGTCATCTCCCCATAGCAGTGTCATCTCCCCATAGCAGTGTCGTCCCCCCAATAACAGAGTCATCTCCCCAAGCCAGTTATCCCCCCATAGCAGTGTTGTCGTCCCCCAATAAACAGAGTCATCTCCCCCATAGACAGTGTCATCCCCCCATCATTCCCCATAGCAGGTATCCCCCCATAGCAGTGTCATCTCCCCCATAGCAGTGTCTAACAACAATAAACAGAGTCATCTCTCCCATAGCAGTGTCCTCTCCCCATAGCAGTGTCCTCTCCCCATAGCAGTGTCATCTCCCCATAGCAGTGTCATCTCCCCATAGTAGTGTCATCTCCCCCATAGCAGTGTCACCCCCCCATAGCAGTGTCACCCCCCCATAGCAGTGTCATCTCCCCCATAGCAGTGTCATCTCCCCCATAGCAGTGTCATCTCCCCATAGCAGTGTCAGTCCGATAGCAGTGTCATCTTCCCAAGCAGTGGTCACCACCCATACAGTGTCACCCCATAGCAGGGTGTCCCCCATAAAACGAGTCATATCCCCATAGCAGTGTCATCCCCCCATAGCAGAGTCATCTCCCCAGAGCAGTGTCATCCCCCATAGCAGTGTCGTCCCCCAATAAACAGAGTATCTCCATAGCAGGGTATCCACCATAGCAGTGTCATCCCCCATAGCATTGTGTCCCCAATAACAGAGTCATTCTCATAGCAGTGTCCTCTCCCCATAGCAGTGTCATCTCCCCATAGCAGTGTCATCTCCCCATAGCAGTGTCACCCCCCAATAACAGAGTCCTCTCTCCCATAGCAGTGTCATCCCCCCATAACAGAGTCATCTCCCCATAGCAGTGTCATCTCCCATAGTAGTGTCATCTCCCATAGTAGTGTCATCCACCCAATAACAGAGTAATCTCCCCCATAGCAGTGTCATCCCCCCATATCAGTGTCATCTCCCCCATAGCAGTGTCATCCCCCCATAACAGAGTCATCTCCCCATATCAGTGTCATCTCCCCCATAGCAGTGTCATCCCCCCATAACAGAGTCATCTCCCCATAACAGAGTCATCCCCCCATAGCAGTGTCATCTCCCATTAAAACCCCAGTGTTATCCCCCATAGCAGTGTCATCTCCCCCATAGCAGTGTCATCTCCATAGTCGTGTCTCCCCCCAATAACAGAGGAATCTCCCCATAACAGTGTCCACCTACACATCCACATAACAGTGTCATCTACACATCCCCCATCATAACAGTGTCACCTTACAATCCCCCCATAACAGTGTCACCTACACATCCCCCCCTAAAGTGTCACTACAAATCCCCCCCATAAGAGTGTCCCCTTACACATCCCCCCATAAGAGTGTCACCTACACATCCCCCCATAGAGTGTCACTCACATCCCCATAACAGTGTCACCTACACCTCCCCCATAAAGGGTCACCACACATACCCATAACAGTGTCACTTACACATAACCCATAACCAGTGTCACTTACACATCCCCCCATAACAGTGTCACCTACACATCCCCCCCTAAGTGTCACCTACACATCCCCCCCATAAGGAGTGTCACCTACAAATCCCCCCCATAAGAGTGTCACCTAAACACCCCCATAAGAGTTAACCTACACATCCCCATAACAGTGTCACATACACATCCCCCAAAACAGGTAACTAAACATCCCCCATAACTCGTGTCATTACACATCCCCATACAGTGACCTACAATCCCCCATAACAGTGTCACCTACCTTCCTCATAACTGTCACCTACACATCCCCCCAAAAGTGTCATCTACACATCCCCCATAACAGTGTCACCTACACATCCCCCATAACAGTGTCATCTACACATCCCCCCATAACAGTGTCATCTACACTCCCCCATAAACAGGTCAACCTAACACATCCCCCCATAAAAGTGTCACCTACACAATCCCCATAACAGTGCTCAACCTACAAACCCCCATACAGTGTCTTACCATCCCCATAACAGTGTCACCTACACATCCCCCATAACAGTGTCACATACACATCCCCCATAACAGTGTCATCTACACATCCCCATAACAGAATGTCACCTACACATCCCCCATAACAGTGTATCTACACATCCCCCATAACAGGGCACCTACAAATCCACATAAACGTGGCATTACAAATCCCCCATAACAGTGCCACCTAACATCCCCCATAACAGTGTCATCTACACATCCCCCATAAACAGGGTCACACAATCCCCCATAACAGTGTCACCGACCATCCCCATAACAGGTCACTACACATCCCCCATAACAGTGTCACCTACACATCCCCCATAACAGTGTCATCTACACATCCCCCATAACAGTGTAGTCATGGCTCCTGTGTGTCAGGTCTGGAATTATGTAATTGGACTGAGTGACTAAGCAGAACAGTAAGTACAAGGTTAGTTTGGTAACACACAATTCACCGACTTTGGACCAAAAAATAACGAGGAGAATTTGCAGCAGATGATGTAAATAGACCTGGTCCATGAAATGTCTGGGTCCTACTTGTAACTTGAAATGAGCAGCTTTGGTTGGTTAAATATTGGTGTAGCAGAGCTGTGATAATGTACAGGCAAAGGAAAGCTGTTAAAAGAAAGTGCAACAATAAAGCGGAACTGTAGAAATGCAGAGACAAAACAGTCATGTTTTAGGGCAGAGATGAGGCAAAACTGTGGAAATGCACTGATGACACAGGCTTAAAGGGAACCTGTCACCAGGCACCTCATTTTCACTAAAGACCGGTTACAGAAGCCCATCACACCTGCAGTTGCAAATATGACTTTCTGCTTTCTCTAAGCATTGGCATTACAATATAATTGTGTGCTATAACTTACCTTGCCACCCTGACAGAATCCTCTGTTGTTCCCAGGGGTTGGGTTTGGTTTGGATGCATTTCACAAAACAACATGTGACTTGTCTTGTGCTGCAGGACTCCTCACGCTCTGTCGCCAACCTTTGTGCTCCTGTACAGCTCTCCTGCTGACTCCTTCCAGAACTCACAGCTATGGTGAGCTGACATCGGGGAGAGGGGGAGGAGCTGTACAGGAGCACAAATGTGGGGGCTGAGAGCTGGTCAGTCAGCACATAGAGCTGTGGCAGTGCACTGATGGAGCAGAGCTGTGGCAGTGCACTGATGAAGTAGAGCTGTGGCAGTGCACGGATGAAGTAGAGCCGTGGCAGTGCACTGATGGCTAGAGCTGTGGTGTGCATGAGACGTGAGCCTGTGCAGTGCACTGATGAGTAGAGCTGAGGCAGTGCAATGAGAAGTTAGAGCTGTGGCAGTCACTGATGAAGTAAAGTAGAGCGGTGGCAGTGCACTGGTGAAAGTAAAGTGGCAGTGCCACTGATGAAGTAGAGATGTGGTTAGTGCACTGATGAAGTAGAGCTGTGGCAGTGCACTGATGGAGTAGAGCTGTGGCGGTGCACTCATGAAGTGGAGCTGTGGCAGTGCACTGGTGTTTAAAGCTGGGGCAGTGCACTGATGAAGCAGGGGGGGGGGCTATTGTGGCAGTGCATGGTGAAGGAAGTAAAGCTGTGGCAGTGCACTGATGAAGTAGAGCTGTGGCAGTGCACTGATGAAGTAGAGCTGTGGCAGTGCACTGATGATGCAGAGCTGTGGCAGTGCACTGATCAAGTAGAGCTGTGGCAGTGCACTAGTGAAGTAGAGTAGAGCTGTGGCAGTGCACTGGTGAGTAGATCTGTGGCAGTGCACTGTGAGGTAGATCTGTGGCAGTGCACTGGTGAGGTAGAGCTGTGGCAGTGCACTGGTGAGGTAGAGCTGTGGAGGATGGTGAGTAGAGCTGTGGTTAGTGCATTGATAAAGTAGATTCTGAGCCGTGCAATAATGATCACAGAAGCTGTGGCAGTGCACTAATGAAGTAGAGCAGTGGCCGTTGGCAGTGCACTGATGAAGCAGAGCTGTGGCAGTACACTGATGAAGCAGAGCTGTGGTAGTCCCAGGATAAAACAGCTATGGCAGTGCACTGATGAAGCAGAGCTGTGGCAATGCACTGATCAAGCAGAGGTGATGAAGTCGAGCTGTGGAAGTGCACTGATGAAGTAAAGCTGTGGCAGGACACTGATGAAGTAGAGCTGTGGCAGTGCACTGATGAAGTAGAGCTGTGGCAGTGCACTGATGAAGTAAAGCTGTGGCAGTGCACTTATGAAAGTAGTAGAGCTGTGGTAGTGCACTAATGATGTAGAGCTGTGGTAGTGCACTAATGAAACTGAGATGGGCGTGCAATGATGAAACAGAGCTTTGTTATTGCACTGATGAAGCAGAGCTGTGGTAGTGCACTGATGAAGTAGAGCTGTGGTAGTGCACTGATGAAACAGAGCCGTGGCAGTGTACTGGTGAAGTAGAGCTTTGGAAGTGCATTGATGAAGCAGAGCTGTGGCTATGCATTGAGGAAGTAGAGCTGTGGCAGTGCACTAATGATATAGAGCTGTGGCAGTGCACTAATGATGTAGAGCTGTGGTTGTGCACTGATGAAGCAGAGCTGTGGTAGTGCACTGATGAAACAGAGTCTTGGTAGTACACTGATGAAATCAGCAAATCTGTGGAAGTGCACTGATGAAGTAGAGCTGTGGCAGTCCACTGATGAAGTCGAGCTGTGGTAGTGCACTGATGAAGTAAGCTGTGGCGGACACTGATGAAGTAGAGCTGTGGCAGTGCACTGATGAAGTTAGAGCTTGTGGCAGTGCACTGATGAAGTAGAGCTGTGGCAGTGCACTGTGAAAAGTACAGCTGTGATTGTGCATGATTTAAGCAGAGATGTGGTAAAACACTGATGAAAGCAGAGCTGTTGGGTAGGCACTGTGAAACAGAGTATTGTAGACACTGATGGAAATCAGCAAATCTGTGGAAGTGCCACTGATGAAGAGAGCGTGTGGCAGTCCACTGATAAGTCGAGTGTGGAAGGCACTGATGAAGTTAAAGCTGGTGTGGAAGACACTGGATGATAGAGCTGTGGCAGTGCACTGATGTAGCAGAGCTGTGGCAGTGCACTGATTTGAAATAGAGCTGTGCAGTGCCACGTGAGAAGTAAGCTGGTGATTGTGCACTGATTAAGCAGAGCTGTGGTAAAACACGAGGAAGTAGAGCTGTGGCAGTGCACTGATGAAGTAGAGCTGTGCAGTGAAACTGATGAGTAGAGCTGTGGTTAGTTTTTGCACTGATGAAATAGAGCTGTGGTAGTGCACTGATGAAGTACAGCTGTGGTTGTGCACTGATGAAGCAGAGCTGTGGTAGTACACTGATGAAGTAGAGCTGTGGTAGTGCACTGATGAAGTAGAGCTGTGGGAGCGCACTGATGAAGTAGAGCTGTGGTAGTGCACTGATGAAGTAGAGCTGTGGCAGTGCACTGATGAGACAGAGCTTTGGCAGTGCAATGATGAGGCAGAGCTGTTTTCTGTGTGGCTATGCATGAGGAAGCTAGAGGCGTGTCGGGCAGTGCCACTAATGATTGTAGAGCTGTGGTGTGCACGATGAAGCAGAGCTTTTGTGTAGTGCACTGATGAAACAGAGAAGTTTGGGTAGTACATGATGAAATCAGCCAAAATCTGTGGAAGTGCAATGTGACGCGAGCTGTGGCAGTCACTGGAGAATCGAGCTGTGGAAGCTGCAGGTGAAGTAAAGCTGTGGCAGGACACTGATGAAGTAGAGCTGTGGCAGTGCACTGATGAAGTAGAGCTGTGGCAGTGCACTGATGAAATAGAGCTGTGGCAGTGCACTGATGAAGTACAGCTGTGATTGTGCAATGATTAAGCAGAGCTGTGGTAGAATACTGATGAAGTAGAGCTGTGGCAGTGCACTGATGAAATAGAGCTGTTTCAGTGAAAGGATGAAGTAGAGCTGTGGTAGTGCACTGATGAAATAGAGCTGTGGCGTTGGACTGATGATGTACAGCTGTAGTTGTGTACTGATTAAGCAAAGCTGTAGTAGTACACTGATGAAGTAGAGCTGTGGTAGTGCACTGATGAAGAAGAGCTGTGGCAGTGCATTGATGAAGCATAGCTGTGGTAGTACACTGATAAAGCAGTGTTGTGGTAGTGCACTGATCAAGCAGAGCTGTGGTAGTGCACTGATCAAGCAGAGCTGTGGTAGTGCACTGATCAAGCAGAGCTGTGGTAGTGCACTGTTGAAACAAGCAGTGGCAGTGATATGATGCAGAGCTGTGGTATCACTGTTGAAACAGAGCCGTGGCAGTGCACGATTGATGAGAAGAGCTGTGGTAGTGCACTGTTGAAACCAGAGCCGTGGCAGTGCACGGTGTGAAAAAAACAGATCTGTGATAGGTCAGAGATGAAGAAGAGCTGTGGTAGGGGAGAAATAAAAACATGAGCTATAGACTGAAGGAAAAGTTTTTCTCATTGTAATGTTCTCCCCTATTATGATTAACACCTGCTTAAGGCTTCAAAAGCTGCTTCTGAAAAACGAACGTGGGACCACACTAGACGGAGGGGGACTACATTACTGGGGGGAGGGACGGAGAGCACGTTACATTCAATTAGATGTGAAAGTTATGGAAGAAAGTAACCTGAAAGTTTTTGTAAACCTGTAAGCCAATACGTATGGGCCTGAAGAGGTGAATTAAATTTGGGGTGTGTAGAAAGGTTTGAGAGGGGGGCGACGAAGTGTACGTTGGGTTTCCAAGCAGAGGCGCGGTGGCCACTGCCCCGTCCTCTCGCCTGTGCCTGACGTCTGTGGTATATGAGGAGTCTAAACACCAGGCGGGGTGGACGTCAGGAGATTATACAAATCCTGGGGAGCGGACGTCTTGGCTCATTAATGCATCTTGAAAGAGGTTGATTTAAACGTCTCCACCTCTGTACCTGGCAGACGCGGGCGCCGCAGAGACGCATCTCGTTTATAGTGCTAATTAACGTTGGTGTACACGGCAGTGACACATCCAGCAAGAGCGGCGCGATAGGAGGTACTCACACAGCAGTGTAGGCTCTCTTAGCCGATATGTACAAGTCGCCCATTTGAGATTGAATTACCGGAAAGAAGGGGCAGAGGACCCCATCAATTAACATTGCCTAGCATCTAGTTCCTGACTCCAAAACTGAGAATGGGCTACTCTGGTACCCAATGATTGCCAATAACCTGAAGCCCTTATACAGTCCACAGACCAGCATAAACAGACAGGACTTATAAGACTGGAGCATATGAAATGCACTCACACAATGCTGTGCTCTAGCTATTGTGCATTGATCTTTACAGACAGTGTTTGATATTGTCTTTGGGGAGATGTGAGATGTGTAATCAGACCTTTGTGATGTTGTGCAGCAGCAGGACTGTGATATATGCATTATATTCCAGGAGGGACACTGGGGGGGTCCTCACCATGATGTGTCTGTTGGACTTTCTGTAGCCAGTGTTGGGTATTCCCTGGAGAGATGTGTAATTAAGACCTTTGTGTATGTTGTTAGCAGCAGCAGGACTGTGATTATATGCTTTATATTCCAGGAGTGCACTGGGAGTGTGTCCTACACTGCTGTGCTCTGTTGCTTTCTGTAGCCAGTTTGGGTAGTGTCCTGGAGAGAGGTTGTAGGTAATCAGACCTTGTGTATGTTGTAGTAGCAGCAGGGCGGTGGGATACAGATTTAATCATGGAGTGCATGGGGTATGTGTCCATCCAACACTGCTGTGCTCTGTGCTTTCTGTAGCCGTGTTGGGTCGTTCCTGGAGAGATGTGTAATCAGCCTTGTGTATGGTAGTAGCAGCAGGACTGTGAGATACAGATTTATTATCCTGGAGTGCACTGGGGGTGTGTCCTCACACTGCTGTGCTCATGTGCTATCTGCCAGCCAGTGTTGGGTATTCTCAGGGAGAGATGTGTTTAATCAGGACCTTTGTGTTGTATATGTTAGTAGCAGAAGGAAGTATATAAAAAAATTAATTCAAGGATTGTAGCTTTAATCAACCTTTGTGTATGTTGTTAGTTAGACAGCTGGATTTATATCCAGGATTGTAGCTTCAAGTCATTTCACCTGCTGTCCTCTTAAGCTCTCGGCACTGCACTGCTTCATACCACTTCCTCTGTTTCGGGTAAAGTACCGTAATATGCAATAAAAGACTTCTACTTTTTAGAGCACAGGCAAAAGGCTGGTCAAAGAGAACAGAGAAAGCAGATGTGAGGACAACCCCCAACAGGTACTTGGAGAAGCTACAGTCCTGAGAAGATAATTTATTTTATACAGTCCTGATGCTACTACAACATACACAAAGGTCTGATTACATTTCTCGCCACTTGATAATTACATAACACTGGCTTACAGAGAGCACAGCAGAGTGTGAAGACACCTCAGGGAACTTGGAGAGAAGAAGCTTACAATGCTGGAATATAAATCCATATACACAGGACTGCTGAACTAAACAACACACACAAATGTCTGAATACACTATACAGAGACAATGGGGCGTCATGTACTAAGGGCCAGATCGCGTTTTTCCCGACCGTACCGAATATTCGATTGCCCGCTGTACATGAATTGCCCCGGGTGTTTTTGGCGCACGCGATCGGGATTGTGGCGCATCCTAGGCGCCGGACATGCGCCGACAGAAATAGGGGGGGGCGGGCGTGGCCGAACGAAAACCCGACTTATTCGGAAAAACGCACGCATTTAAAAAACCGAAAATGTGTCGCTTGGGGAGCGCTCACCTTCACCTTCTATGGATGGTGCATTCCGGGGCGTGAGATTAATTTTCGGAGCCGGCCAGCGCACCTGTGGACGGCGAGGAACACCATCTAAATCCCGCCGGACCCGAATCCTGTGCAGATAACGCGCCGCTGGTCGCGCATGGGGCCGGGTAAGTAAATGTGCCCAATTTATATAACAATTGTTAATAGTGATTAAGAATTCTTTAAAGGGATTCTCCACTTTGCAGTATCTTTTTTGTATTAGGAATGATCCCAAACTATTTACAGTATATTGAATCGATGGGACCCACAAGAATCTTTTCTGGAGAAACTAGGATCAACTTCTCAATTCCCTACAGCGCCTCCGCAGGCTGAATAGAGCATTACACAGTTTTATGGGAATTCATTGGATTTTTTTTCAATGAAACTATTCAAACTAATTACAGTTCTGAAGTCCAATCTGGTTCCATCAGTGACAGCAAGCAGAGAGCACGAAGGCTGAAGAATGAGATGGACAAACTGCTCGCCATTCTCTATACTTAGAAACAAATGCTAAAATCTCACAGATGCGAGTGATGTAGCAGAGATTTTGCGAAAACAGGGAAATTCTCTGACAGTGGGCCCTCGGGGAGAGAACATAAGGGATTTGAGGAGAGGAGGTTAATACCGGGCATATGAGGGGTCCTGGGCAAGGAGGGGGCAACAAAAAAGTCCAGTGATATGACTCACTATATACATATATATATACTGTATATATACAACCCAAATCGTGTATAGAGGGGGATAGACAGGGCAAGGAATGGAGGGAAAGTTGGGGCGAGAATTTTAGTGGGGGGTCTTCATTCTATCTATGACCCCTATTCAGCCTATATTGGGGACCCATCTGAATAAGTGTATAGACCGCACTCTGGGGATTATGGGGGCAGCCAAGATACCTAAGGTAAGGCTCACCATGAGTTCTGATCCCAAAGCAGCCCCCACATGTATTGTGCCCCTCCATATACAGGCGTCCTAATGCATCAGGCCAGTAGACTACCACATAATGTCCCTATAAAGGAGCCTCCACCTCTTAGATCCACCACATTTTTAGGTCCTTACTTACTTATTAAATCCCCTAAATGTATCCTCTTACCAGTCCTGCACCAGTTTCGGATACAGAGCACCAAACCCCTGTGCATCCAAAACTACAATTGTCACTCCATACAGCACCACTAGCGGAGAGCTTAGTGCAATACACTGAACTACACAATTAAACAGAGCTACCTCTAGTGGAAGAAGGAAGAATTCATTCATGTAACTGTTATCAGCGGATTGGAGCTTTGTATCAGCAACAAAACGACACTGGGAAATTAATCGAAACAAAATTTTGGATAATATGGAAATGATCAGGGTCTGGGTGGTGTAAGATGAATAACAGACCCCCTTTATTCGCTCGGTAGGATAAATAAGCCCCCATTTGTTGTGTTGGGGTCTTAGATGTGTCTCTGGAATAACGTGACCCTGTATTTGGTTCCTTGGATTTGGAGAGCCGGGAAGATTGGATTTCTTTCTGCGTCTGAGCCTTACCGGGCAGAAACTTGCAAACCCAACCGTCCCCCTGCCACGAAACATGTTTACACGTCGCAATAACGAGAGCACCAAGTGTGCTCCATCTCCCCCCCCCCCCATGTCTGCTTAACCTCGAAGACGACAATACAGATTGTAGCGGTTGCCGAATTATAGGATGCCGTGATAGGACCCGCATGACAAACTCAGCTTGCGGCATCTGCCAGCCAGATTAAATCAGATTAAGAGGCGATTCGAAAATGTAGATACAGGCGGTGGGGTCTGTGCGGAGACAGAACAGCCTGCGGGCGGTATTATACCCGGCACAAGGGTTCAGCTTCGCTTAGTACTGGAACACGGAAACAAAAGCCAGAGAGGAACAGGACCACATTAGGGTCTGTTCACACATCGCAGAGAGATGTTACACCAATTACACAAGGAACGCAAATCAGATGATTATTATTTATTATAGGGCACCATTAATTTCAGGGTATGCACAATTAGTAGGAGGGTCACTTAATAAGGGGTAGGTCAACCTCAAAAATGGGGGTCCGCTTTTACATACTGAAGATGTGCTCGCTACAAAATCTACCATCCGAAATCCATCTGATAAACCAGGGAATTACTCAAGAATCAGGACCCCGGGACTGTGGTATCTTTTTATGTGTATCCTTCTAACATCACTTAAAAATTATGAGCCTCAAGGTCTCTGGTGGGGGTGTTACCAGGGCCCTCTGTGTGTGCTTCACAAAACTGTTACAAGTGCAGAGCAGGGAAACATTGTTGTAACAGCCTGTGATTCTGTAGCACAGAGGGGCTTCTGGAACGTTATTCAGTGCCTTAAGGCACAGTTTGTCATAAGTATAAAGATGCTTTTTAAATGGAATGAGGACAATGGATAACAAAATAAGAAAGATTACCACGTCCTGGTGCCTGGAGTAATGTCCCTGGTTTATCAGGATGGATTTGGATGATAGATTTCCATTAAATACATGTATACATTTAGGGTTTATAGGTTGGGGGCAGTTTCTTAAACGTATGACCTGCCATGTGCCACACCCTGTCCCCGCATCATTTACTAGATCAGAGGATCAAAGAGACAAAACTGTCATTTTTCTATTTTTGGGGTCTGATTTTCATTCTGTTTGAATAATATTTGGAAATTCCATTATTTTTACATAATAAACTTTATTATCCCGACCTGTGTCCCTGCAGGATGTGGCGACCCTTGGGGGTCACTGCCAGTAATCTTCCATCAGGCCATGACTTGGAATGACAGCCGTGCCCTCCCCCTAGGACCACATAGTGGGAAGACCCCTGCCGGGCACTGGGAACTATTCCACATGACTGCCCAAATTCTAACAACACTAGAAGCAACATAACCCAGAATATTAGTAGTTGTTGTCCCTCAGATGTAATGTGCAGCTGTATACATGGAAGGACGAGTGTCATATATACACTCAGCGGCCACTTTATTAGGTCCACCATGCTAGTAACGGGTTGGACCCCCTTTGCCTTCAAACGCTCAATTCTTCGTGGCATAGATTACAACCAGTGCGGAAGCATTCATCAGGTTCTGGTCCATATTGGACATGATGCGCATCACACAGTTGCCGCAGATTGTCGGCTGCACATCCATTATGCGAATCTCCCGTTCCACGACATCCCAAAGATGCTCTATTGGATTGAGATCTGGGGACTGTGGAGCATTTGGTCCAGTGACCTCATTTCATGTCAATGAAAACAGTCTGAGATGATTCCAGTTTATGACATGGCGCATTATACTGCGAAAGTAGCCATCAGATGGACGGGTACAGTGCTAATAGGGATGGACATGGGCAGACAACAATACTCAGGGAGGCTGTGGCGTTGATACCAAGGGCCCAAAAGGGACAACATGACACCACCACCACCAGCCTGACCCGCTGATACAGGCCAGGAGGATCCATGACCCACCCACCAACAGGCGGACCCCGCTGATACAAGGCAGGATGGATCCATGACACCACCACCACTACCTGACCCGCTGATACAAGCAGGATGGATCCATGACACCCACCAACACCAGCCTGGAGCGCTGAGCCGCTGATACAAGGCCGGATGGATCCATGACACCACCAAACCAGCCTGACCCGCTGATACAAGGCAGGATGGATCCATGACAACCACCACCACCAGCCTGAGCCGCTGATTACAGGCAGGATGGAGCCATGGACACCACCACCACCAGCCTGACACGCTGATACAAGGCAGGATGGATCCATGACACCACCACCAACAGCCTGACCGCTGTGAACAAGGGCAGGAGGATCATGGACACAAGCACCACCAGCTGACCCGATGATAAAGCAGGATGGATCCATGACACCAGCACCACAGCCTGCTGAGCCGATGATACAGGCAGGATGGATCCATGACACCACCAACACCAGCCTGAGCCGCTGCTGATACAGGCAGGAGGGAGCCATGCACACCACACCAGCTGAGCCGATTGTGATACAAGGCCAGGATGGTCCATGGACACCACCACAGCCTGAGCCGCTTGATACAAGGCAGGTGGACCATGGACAACCAAGCACCACCAGCCTACCCGATGATACAAGGCAGAGGATCCTGGACACCAGCCCCACCCGCAGCCTGACCCGCTGATCCATGGGAGGATGGACCCATATCCCAGCACCAGGCTGACCGCTGATGATACAGGCAGGATGGATCCATGAAACAGACCACCAGCCCTGACCGCTGATACAAGGCGGATGGACCCAATGACTCCACCAGCACAAGCCTGACCCGTGATACAAGGGCAGGAGGATCCATGACACCAGCACCACCAGCCTGACCCCGCTGATACAGGCAGGAGGATCCTACCAACCAGCCAACCAGCAGCCTGACCCGCTGATGACAAGGCAGGATGAGATCAATACACCAGCACCACCAGCCTGAACCCGAGCGACAAGGCAGGATGGATCCATGGACCACCAAACACACCCCCAGCTGAGCCGATGATACAAGGCAGGATGGATCCCATGAACACCACCACCACCAGCCTGAGCCGCTGATACAAGGCAGATGGATCCATGGACACCCCACACCAGCCTGAACCGCTGAAAAAGGCAGGAGGATCCATGACACCACCCCACCACAGGCCTGACCAGCTATAACCAAGGCAGATGACCATACACCAGCACAACCAGCCTGACCGGACGCTTGATACAAGGCAGGATGATCCAGACACCACCACCACCAGCTGACCCGCTGATACAAGGCAGAGGGATCCATCATGCACACCACCCACCAGCCTGAGCCGCTGATACAAGGCAGGATGGATCCCATGACACCACCCCACCAGCCTGACCGATGAGACAAGGGCAGGATGGATCAAGGACACCACCACCACAAGCCTGACCCGCTGATACAAGGCACAGGGGCAGGATGGAATCCATGACACCAACCACACCAGCCTGAGCCGCTGATACAAGGCAGGATGTTGGATCATGCTTTCATTGTTGTTGACGCCAATTCTGCCCACCATCCGATGTCGAGCAGAAGAAATCGAGACTCATCAGCCAGGGCAACGTTTTTACAAGATTCTAATGTCCAATATCGATGAGCTTGTGCAAATGTAGCCTCAGTTTTTATGTTCTTAGATGAAAGGAGTGGCACTGGTGTTGGTTCTCTGCTGCTGAGCCCATCTGCCTCAAAGTTGGCGTACGTGCTTCAGAGATGCTCTTATGCCTACCTTGGTTTGTAAGGGTGGCGATTTGCGTCACTGTTGCATTTCTATCAGCTCGAACCAGTCTGCCATTCTCCTCTGACCTCTGGAATCAACAAGGCATTTCCGCCCCACGAAACTGCCGCTCACGCTGGATGTTTTTACTTTTAGGACATTATCTGTAAACCTTAGAGAGATGATTGTGCGTGTTGAAAATCACGAGATCAGCAGTTTCTGAAATACTCAGACCAGCCCTTCTGGCACCATGCCACGTTCAAAGGCGCTGCCACACAGCGAGCTGCCAAGTCCTGTGTGTCCTGACACATTTCTATCATAGCCAGCAGTGGTCAGGGGTCAGCATGGGGTCGACCTCTGGACTACCCCCATAACAGCGGATGCCATGTCCTGTGTGTCCTGACACCTTTCTATCATAGCCAGCAGTGGTCAGGGGTCAGCATGGGGCTCTGACCCTCTGTGACTACACCCCCCATACACAGCGAGTGCCAGTCCTGTGTGTCCTGACACCTTTCTATCATAGCCGCAGTGGTCAGGGGTCAGCATGGGCGCTCTGACCCCTCTGTGACTACACCCCCATACACAGCGAGCTGCCATGTCCTGTGTGTCCTGACACCTTCATATAGCCAGCAGTGGTCAGGGGTCAGCATGGTGCTCTGACCCTTGGACTACACCCCCATACACAGCGAGCTGCCATGTCCTGTGTCCTGACACCTTTCTATCATAGCCAGCGAGTGGTCAGGGGTCAGCATGGGCGCTCGACCCTCTGTGACCACACCCACCATACACGCGAGCGGCCAAGTCCTGTGTGCCTGACACCTTTCTATCATAGCCAGCAGTGGTCAGGGGTCAGCATGGCGCTCTGACCCTCTGTGACTACACCCCCATACACAGCGAGCTGCCATGTCGTGTGTCCTGACAACCTTTCTATCATAGCCAGCAGTGGTCAGGGGTCAGCATGGGCGCTCTGACCTCTTGTGACACCCCCATACACAGCGAGCTGCCATGTCCGTGTGTCCTGACACCTTCTATCATAGCCAGCAGTGGTCAGGGGTCAGCATGGGTGCTCTGACTCTCTGTGACTACACCCCCCATACAAGCGAGCTGCCATGTCCTGTGTCCTGACACCTTCTATCATAGCCGCAAGTGGTCAGGGGTCAGCATGGGCGGCTCTGACCCTCTGTGACTACACCCCCCATACACAGCGAGCTGCCATGTCCTGTGGTCCTGACACCCTTTCTATCATAGCCAGCAGTGGTCAGGGGTCAGCATGGGGGCTCTGACCTCTTGGACTACACCCCCCATACACAGCGGCTGCATGTCCTGTGTGTCCTGACACCTTTCTATCATAGCCAGCAGTGGTCAGGGGTCAGCAGGGCGCTCTGACCCCTCTGTGACACACACCCCCATACACAGCGAGCTGCCATGTCCTGTGTGCTGACACCTTCTATCATAGCCAGCAGTGGTCAGGGGTCAGCATGGCGCTCTGACCCTCTGTGACTACACCCCCCATACACAGCGAGCTGCCATGTCCTGTGTGTCCTGACACCTTCATTCATAGCCAGCAGTGGTCAGGGGTCAGCATGGGCGCTCTGACCCCTGTGACTACACCCCCATACACAGCGAGCTGCCATGTCCTGTGTCCTGACACCTTTCTATCATAGCCAGCAGTGGTCAGGGGTCAGCATGGGGCTCTGACCCTCTGTGACTACACCCCCATACACGCGAGCTGCCATGTCCTGTTGTCCTGACAACCTTTTATCATAGCCAGCAGTGGTCAGGGGTCAGCATGGGTGCTCGACCCTCTGTGACTACACCCCCCATACACAGCGAGCTGCCATGTCCTGTGTGTCCTGACACCTTCTATCATAGCCAGCAGTGGTCAGGGGTCAGCATGGGTGCTCTGACCCTCTGTGACTACACCCCCCATAACAGCAGAGCTGCCATGTCTGTGTGTCCTGACACCTTCTATCATAGCCAGCAGTGGTCAGGGGTCAGCATGGGCGCTCTGACCCTCTCGTGACTACACCCCCATACAAAGCGAGCTGCCATGTCCTGTGTTCTGACAACTTTCTATCATAGCCAGCAGTGGTCAGGGGTCAGCATGGGCGCTTCCTGGACCCCTCTTGACTGCACACACCCCCCATACACAGCGAGCTGCCATGTCCTGCGTGTCCTGACACCTTTCTATCATAGCCATCAGTGGTCGGGGGGCAGCATGGGCGCTCTGACCTCTCTGTTACTACACCCCCCATACACAGCGAGCTGCCATGTCCTATGTGTCCTGACACCTTTCTATCATAGCCAGCAGTGGTCAGGGGTCAGCATGGGCGCTCTGACCCCTCTGTGACTACACCCCCCATACACAGCGAGCTGCCATGTCCTGTGTGTCCTGACACCTTTCTATCATAGCCAGCAGTGGTCAGGGGTCAGCATGGGCGCTCTGACCCCTCTGTGACTACACCCCCATACACAGCGAGCTGCCATGTGCTGTGTGTCCTGACACCTTTCTATCATAGCCAGCAGTGGTGAGGTGTCAGCATGGGTGCTCTGACCCCTCTGTGACTACACCCCCATACACAGCGAGCTGCCATGTCCTGTGTGTCCTGACACCTTCCTATCATAGCCAGCAGTGGTCAGGGGTCAGCATGGGTGCGCTGACCCCTCTGTGACTACACCCCCATACACAGCGAGCTGCCATGTCCTGTGTCCTGACACCTTTCTATCATAGCCAGCAGTGGTCAGGGGTCAGAATGGGCGCTCTGACCCCTCTGTGACTACACCCCCCATACACAGCGAGCTACCATGTCCTGTGTGTCCTGACACCTTTCTATCATAGCCAGCAGTGGTCAGGGGTCAGCATAGGCGCTTTGACCTCTCTGTGCCTACACCCCCCATACACAGCGAGCTCCCATGTCCTGTGTGTCCTGACACCTTTCTATCATAGCCAGCAGTGGTCAGGGGTCATCATGGGTTCTCTGACCCCTCTGTGACTACACCCCCCATACACAGCGAGCTGCCATGTCCTGTGTGTCCTGACACCTTTCTATTATAGCCAGCAGTGGTCAGGGGTCATCATGGGTGCTCTGACCAATCTGTGATTACACCCCCATACACAGCGATCTGCCATGTCCGGTGTGTCCGGACACCTTACTATCATAGCCAGCATTGGTCAGGGGTCAGCATGGGTGCTCTGACCTTTCTGTGACTACACACCCCATACACATCGAGCTGCCATGTCCTGCATGTCCTGACACCTTTCTATCATAGCCAGCAGTGGTCAGGGGTCAGCATGGGCGCTCTGACCCCTCTGTGACTACACACCACATGCACAATGAGCTGCCATGTCCTGCATATCCTGACACCTGTCTATCATAGCCAGCAGTGGTCAGGGGTCAGCATGGGAGCTCTGACCCCTCTGTGTCTACATCCCGCCTTAGGGAGCGAGCTGCCATGCCCTGTATGTCCTGACACCTTTCAATCATATCCAGCAGTGGTCAGGGGTCAGCATGGGTGCTCTGACCCCTCTGTGACTACACACCACATGCACAATGAGCTGCCATGTCCTGCATGTCCTGACACCTTTCTATCATAGCCAGCAGTGGTCAGGGGTCAGCATGGGAGTTCTGACCCCTCTGTGAATACATCCCGCCTTAGGTAGCGAGCTGCCATGTCCTGTGTGTCCTGACACCTTTCTATCATAGCCAGCAGTAGTCAGGGGTCAGCAAGGGCGCTCGGACCCCTCTGTGACTACACCCCCCATACACAGCGAGCTTCCATGTCCTGTGTGTCCTGACACCTTTATATCATAGCCAGCAGTGGTCAGGGGTCAGCATGGGTGCTCTGACCTCTCTGTGACTACACGCCCCCATACACAGTGAGCTGCCATGTCCTGTGTGTCCTGACACCTTTCTATCATAGCCAGCAGTGGTCAGGGGTCATCATTGGTGCTCTGACCAATCTGTGATTACACCCCCCATACACTATACACAGCGAGCTGCCATGTCCTGTGTGTCCGGACACCTTTCTATCATAGCCAGCAGTGGTCAGGGGTCAGCATGGGTGCTCTGACCCCTCTGGGACTACACCCCCCATGCACAGCGAGCTGCCATGTCCTGTGTGTCCTGACACTTTTCTTCCATAGCCAGCACTGGTCAGGGGTCAGCATGGGTGCTCTGACCCCTCTGTGACTACACACCACATGCACAATGAGCTGCCATGTCCTGCATGTCCTGACAC
>WNYA01001151.1:73754-87317 GCA_019512145.1 Engystomops pustulosus
ACACTCTTCCCCCCTGTTAATTCCTCCCACTCTCTACATCCTCCACACCTGAGGACGTCAGACTGCCGCTCAGGACGCCGTCCACACACTGGGAACGTCAGACCCGCTACACAGCCTGCCTACACTTATGACCGTCAAACCCGCTACAGCCGCCACACCGTTTTTCTTATGAGGTCATACCACGCCCTTACAAAAACAGAAAAACACAAACAAAAGCCTCCACATCTGGACTTCCATATCCCGCTACTCGAGTGTCCTTCCCTCCCTACACTGATTACATCAACTCCACGCTACAAGCCTCACATCGTAGGACGCAGACCCGCTACAGCCTCCACCAAAACCCCTTTTTTTGGTTGACAAAAAAAAAAGGGGACGTCAGAGCTCCCTCTACATTTCCCCACACTGAGGACGTCAGACCCCCTATAACATCCGCCACACTGTAGGACGTCTACCTCCGCTTTGGTCGCCACACGAAATCCTGATTACTTCTTCCCGCTACAGCTGTTCCACACCTGAGGCACGTCAGACCCTCTACCTGACTGATCCTCCACACTGAAGACGTCCAGACCCCGCTACGCGCGTCCACACGAGGATGTCAACCCGCTACAGGCGCCACACTGAAGGACGTCAGACCCTCTACAGCCGCCACACTGAGGATGGTCTACCCGCTACACAGCCGCCATGGAGAGGATCGGTCCCCCCCCACACAAAAATAAAAAAAACTGAGGATGTCAACCCGCTACAGCCGCCACACTGAGGATGTAATAACCCGCTACCGCCTCCCAGCTGTATTGAGTCAACCCTCTACAGTCAGCCACCTGAGGATGTCAGACCCGCTACATCCGCCACACTTATGACTTTAGGTCCCCTCTATCAGACCGCCCATCTGAGGACGTCAAACCCGTCACGTTCGGCCACACTGAGGAGTTCAGACCCACTATCGGCCGGTTCCCCACTGATGAGGTCAGACCCACTACGGCCGCTCACCTGCAGGACGTCAGACCCACTAACGGCCCATCCACACTTAGGACGTCATACCCGCTACGGCCGTCCCACCGCTGAAGGACGTCAGACCCCTAACGGCCGCCTACTTGGGGGTTTGCTGAGGATCAGTGGTGTCGCGCAGACCCTCTACGGCCGCCACCACTTGAGGATGTCATACCCTCACGCCCGGCCTCGCCGACACTGAGGACGTCATACCCGTCTCTATTCGGCCTCTGGATGCCACAGCTGATGACGTTAGACCCTCTAGTCGGCCTCTGTGTGTCCAAAACAGAACTAACCAAACTGTAGGACGTTCATACCGATTGCTACAGTCCGGCCACCTGAGGATTTCTATACTTCGTTCATCTTTTCCCCGTTTCTGTACAGTTTGTGTGCCGTGTTGCTTGACACAACTGATGAGTTCTCTGTCAGCCACCCTCTACAAGATGTCTGGTCCCCCTCCCACACCTGAGATTGCCATCAGTTTACCCTCTACATTGTCCTGCCACACCCTTTGAGGATGTAATACTCTACCCAACAATGCTTGCATACTTCCATTGGCTTAGATTATCCACTGCCTTCTCTTAGCTTAGTCTTGTGCCCTTCGACTTGTTTTTTCCTGTTTCTGTTTCACCATTTGTCGTCTCGTGTTCGCCTTATTTTAAAGCTTAAAAAAAGATATTTTTCTTCCTTCTTTCCGATTTCTCTATCTCATAATTTCTAGTCCTTTGTCTTTTCCGCTAAGGGTTTTTGTTGTGCTTAACTTTATTCGTGTAATCTCAGTTCATTTGTTCGGCTGCCGCCACATCCTCCCTCTTGTTCCCCTGCCTTTGTCTTTTTTTTTTTCCTCCGCCTTATACGTTTCCTCTGTCCTTGTGCCTTTTTGGCTGTTCGTTCCCAGTGTTTATTTACCCTTTTCTTTCTTACTTCTCTTTATGTGCTCGTGGCACGCGGGGTGACTCTCAAGTTGCTTTTTCGCTCTTCCGGCCTGCCACTTTCTTTCATGTCTCTTAATATATTTTTTTCTTTTGGCTCATGTGGGCTTGGGTCAGCAATGGGTACGGTCTTTCTTTCGCCCTTTCTCTCGTCTCTCGGTTTTTCTTGCTCTGCTTTCCACTGGCTTGCTTCCTTTGTTTCTTCTTGTGCACTAGCCCCTCTGTCCTTTCCTTTCTCTCTCAATCGTGCGCGCTTACTCTTCCTGTTCTCCTTATTTCCTGTTTTTCGCTGACCTAAGGAAGCACTGGAGATATATAGGTGGGAGAGGACAAGTTTTGGCGTACGACCTAGCGGGGGGGTTGATATTTGGTGGGAGGGTCATGCTGCTGCAGAGGGTCGTGCGTAGAGAAGGTGGGTCAGGGGGGGGAATGGGAATATGGTTGAGTGATCGGTGGGGGATGTTGTTGGGAGTGGATGGTTGCTGTGGAGGGTGTGTGGGGGGTTATGGTCGTCCTTGTTTGGGAGTGTGGGGGGGAGGGGGTGACTTGGGAATGGGAATGTGGGAAGGGGCTCACTCAGCCGCCCACTGAGACGTCAGACCCTCTACATGCCTCCACACTGTATTATTCAACCCCGAGGACCTCGCTACAGCCTCCACACTTTGAGACGTTACCTCCCTCTAACATTTCAGTGGGTCACGTCCGCCACACTGAGGACGTCTCACTACCCCGCTACGCGTCAGCCACAGCTGAGGTATTTTCAGACGCCTCAAACGATGGGCATGTTTTAATAGCACGGTGCCGAGACCCGTTACACAAGCCGACACACTGAGGAAACGTCATCACCTCTCTACAGTGAGCCCGCCCCAACTGATGCAAATATTCCATACGTCAGACCGGCTAACATGGTCGTGACGCCGCCCACACAGTGAGGACGTCAGACTCGACGCTAGGTCAGCCGCCACACTGAGGTACGTGCCAGAGCCGCTACTAAGAAACATGTTTGCCGCCGACACTGACGATGCCTACGCCGCTACATCCGCCAACAACGTGATGAGTCAGAAACCCTACTACATAGCCTGCCACACTGGGATGTCAGGACGCCTCTACGCCGCACAATCTGGTGGACTGTCCACAAGCCATTCCCGCTATGGTCTACAGCCGCCACACTGAGGACGTCAGACCCGCTACAGCCGCCACACTGAGGATATCAGAGCTGTTTTGGGTTGTGATAAGGAGGTTGCTGTTCCTAAGATTCTACATTGGGAAATAGTTTTGCAATTTAAAAACTTGGAGCTTTAGAAGTAAAAAACAAAGAAAAACGGATTGTATATAAACTTAAACAAATAAAGCAATGTGTCAGCTCTTGTGGCGCCCCCTGCCACCGCCTGGTCCCAGCTCAGGAGCAGAATGTGATGAGGATCTGCTGATGGGTGACGCTGGATTTTCACACGTCTTATATGTGGCGGCTCCGTGAGATGTTCACCTCCCAGAGCGCAGGAGATTGTAACATCAAAAAAACTTCATCCTGTCACTTAATGTCTATTTATAACAAACCTGCAACATCCATCCACAAGAGGAGGCACTGGGGAGCGCTATACAGTCACAGACCACATAAGGGCAGTAAGGTAGGTACACACTGACAGGCGAGGATGGGGTGTCCTCAGGAAGAGAGACTGGCCCAGAGTCTGGAGATGAGGATGAGGAGGCAGGTCCTGGATCTGTGTCCTGGAAGATGGACACCACAATATGTATAAAGAGGGGGTGTTCATTTCCCGAGGGTGGTGGCAAGATGGGTAAAAACAAATCCGTCTAACTCAATCACTCATGATGGCGGCACCCATTCCGTTGACGCTGGCGTCCATTAATGTCGCCAGCATTAAGCCTGATGCGGCTAGATTTGCAGCCTTTGATATTCTCGGGCGCTCTGCCGAAGTCAATGAGGAGGTCAGCCCTGATCATCCTGTCAAAGGGTAAGGACCGATCTCGTATTGATAACTGGCGTCCCATAGCGCTTCTCAATACCGACAGAAAGGTTTTGGCAAAGGTGCTGTTTAATCGGCTGGTGCAGTTTGCGCCCCGGCTCCTTTCGGGGACCCAGCACTGCTCTGTTCCAGGCCGCAGTACATTTAGTGCTGTGCTTTGTGTCCGGGAGGCAGTGGAGCAGGGCAGGGCTGGTAACTGGAAGGGGTACTTGCTGTCCTTGGATCAGGCAAAAGAGGACAGAGAGTTTCCCGCTTGTGAACGGTTGGATTGGCCGCTCTTTTGAGGTCGGGTCTGGTGTTTGCCAGAGCCCACTACTGTATGTGTTCGCAATCGACCCATTCCTTAGGAGAGTTGATTGTGGCCCATTGGTGGGAGTCGGGATGGACCAGGCGGCACCGTAAGCCACTCTAAGGGTAGTAGCGTATGTCGATGATGTCACTGCAGCGTTAAACCCTCCCGGTGGTTAGGAACAATCTGGGTGACCTGGTAAAGGTGCGCTCTCTGGAGTATGAGAGGCTGGGCACGGGGAGTTTCCCTTTAATGGTGCCAACACTATGGTCCACATTCAATACGGCTGCTTGCACCAGTTTTGCATGTTCTTTCGAGTGCAAACTGCTTATACATGAATTTAAGAAGTGTTCTTCATGTAACACAAATTTCTGCACAGAAATGGGCGTTCCGGTGCTCAGTTGGCTACTGCGCCACATTTATCAAGTAGAGTCCGACAGAAATGTGTTGCACGTTCCCAAAAGTGGTTCACTCTGCTGGGACAGTGCAGAGGTGCAAGATTCATGCAAAGCGGGCGCCATAAATCATGAATCTGGCGAACATCACACAGGCAAAACATAGAGCGGTGTGCACAGTTTTTAGTAAAAGTGCCCCTGGAGGTTTTTGTTTTGTGTTCTGAGAAGGTAGTGATGTAGGGCTTGGAGGCGCCGAACCTGGGCTTTATATGGTTTGGATTTGTTATATATATTTGTATATTGTGTACAGTAAGTATTTAGTTATAGCTATATGTAGTTATAGTTCATGTATATATAAGTTGGCTATGAGGTGGAGGTGTTAGGTTGGGAGGGATTTGGACACTAAGGGGCACATTTACTGCACTGGAGGTCTCAGAAAGTGCTTTGTCCGTGTATAATGAGCTGTGCGGTGGAGTCACTAAGATCCTGCGCCCGATATCCTGCATGTGTCGCTTCCCCGCTCAGGTCCCCGGAGTTCACCTTCTTCTTCCTGGTGCATGTAAGTGCATTGTCCGTGTATAATGCGCTAAGTGTATTGTCCGTGTATAATGCGCTGTGCGGGGAGTCACTAAGATCGTGCGCCCGATATCCTGCATGTGTCACTTCCCCGCTCAGGTCCCCGGAGTTCACCTCTTTCCTGGTATGTGTACGTGCATTGTACGGTACATGCGGGGGCTGTGCGGGGAGTAACTAAGATGTGCATCCAATAGGCTGATGTGGAACTTCACGATCAGGTCCAAGGAGTTCACCTTCTTCGTCCGGTGCATGAAGTGTACTGTCCGTGTATGTCTTAAGAGGCTGTGCGGGAGTCACTAAGATCTGCGCCAGATATCTGCCATGATGTTCCTCTCCTTTCTCCCCTTCCCCGTCAGGTCCTGGAGTTCCCTTCACCTCTTCTTCCTGGTGACAGTAAGTGCATTGTCCGTGTATTAATCGCTGATGCGGGAGATCACTAAGATCTGCACTCACTTAATATCCTGCACGTGTCGCTTCCCCCCGTCGGTCCCTGGATTCCTTCTTTCTCGGTGATATGTAAGTGCATGTCCGTTATTAATGCGCTTGGGATTCGGAGTCACAAGATCTTGCGTCTCCGATATCACTGCTGTCGTTGTCGCTTCCCAGCTCGAGGTCCCCCGGAGTCGGCCTTTTCTTCCGGGCATTTAAAATGGCATGTCGTGATTGCGCTGGCCGGGAGTCCTAAGATCCTGCGCCCCATATCCTGCATGTGTCACTTCCGCTCAGGTCCTGGAGTTCACCTTCTTCTTCCTGTGCATGTAAGTGCATTGTCCGTATACAATGCGCCGGTGCGGGGAGTCACGAAGATCCTGCGCCCCAAGATCCTGCATGTGTCGCTTCCCGCTCAGGTCCCGGCGGTTCACCGTTCTCTTGTGGTGCATGTAAGGCAGTGTCCGTGTATATAGTCGGGCGGGTGGCATAAGATGTGGCAACCGTATCCTGCATGGTCATCTCACCCCGATCAGGTCCTGGAGTTCACCTTCTTCGTCCTGGCGCATGTAGTGCATTGTCCGGTGTATAATGCGTCGTGTGGGGAGTCACTAAGATCCTGCACTTAATATCTCGCATGTGGCGTTCCCCGCTCAGGTCCCCCGAGTTCACCTTCTTCTTGGTGCAGTAAGTGCATTGGTGTATCAATCGGCTGTGCGGGGAGTCACTAAGATCCTGACTTAAATCCTGCATGTGTCGCTTCCCGCTCAGGTCCCCCGGGAGTTCACCTTCTTCTTCCTGGCATGTAAGTGTGCATTGTCCGTGTATAATACGCTGTGCGGGGAGTCCTAAGATCGTGCATCCATATGGCTGCAGTGTACTTTCCGCCTCAGGCTCCAGGGTCACCTTTCTTCTTCCCGGTGGCATGTAAGTGTATTGTCCGTGTATAATGGCTGTGCGGGGAGTCACTAAGTCTGCGCCCGATATCCTGCATGTGTCGCTTCCCGCTCAGGTCCCGGAGTTCACCTTCTTCTTCTGGTGATGTAAGTGCATGCGTGTATAATGCGCTGTGCGGGGAGTCACTAAGATCCTACACTTAATATACTGCATGTGTCGCTTCCCCGCTCAGTCCCTGGAGTTTCTCTTCTTTTTCCTGGTGCATGTAAGTGCATTGTCCGTGATAATGCGCTGTGCAGGGAGTCACTAAGATCCTGCGCCCGATATCCTGAGGTGTTGTCCTTCCCGCTAGGTCCCTGAGATCACCTTCTCTTCCTGGTGACAGTAAGTGCATGTCCGTGTACAATGCGCTGGTGCGGGGAGTCCAAGATCTGCGACCCCAATATCCTGCATTGTGCTTCCCGCTCAGGTCCCCGGAGTTCATTCTTCGGTGCTGTAAGTGAATTGTGGTGCGTGTATATGCGGTGTGCGGGGAGTCACTAAGATTGTGCAACCATATCCTGCATGTTCGCTTCCCCGCTCAGGTCCCTGGAGTCTCCTTCTTCTTCCTGGTGCATGTAAGGCATTGTCGTGTATAATGCGCTGTGGCGGGGGTCATAAGATCCGTGCCCGATTATACTGCATGTGTCGCTTCCCGCTCGGTCCCTGGAGTTCTCCTTCTTCTCTGGTGCATGTAGATGCATTGTCCGGTATAATGCGTGTGGGGGAGTCCTAAGATCCTGCATGAATATCCTGCATGTGTCGCTTCCCCGCTCAGGTCCCTGGAGTTCTCCTTCTTCTTCCTGGTGCATGTAAGTGATTGTCCGTGTATATGCGCTGTGCGGGGAGCACAAGATCGTGCCTCGATATTCCTGCATGTCACTTCCCCGCTCAGGTCCCGGAGTTCACCTCTTCTCCTGGTGCGCAGCTGCACACACTCCGATCGGTGCGACACAATCGCAGCGCAGACATTCTTATATACCTGTGCAAGCCGTGTAATCCCCGAAAACGGTGCAAAGTCCGACAAAAGTGCAATCCGCGACCCTTAGTACATGCTCCTGGACACTGGTCCGGACTATATAACGTGAACTTTGTATGTTAGACGAGTGTCTGGGGGGGGGTTGATGGGGCGGGATTTAGTTTTTAATGTTATGTCTATTTTTGCTGGTATTGCTGGTGGGAGGGTGCAGGTTGTTTACATGCGGATGTGTGTGGCTGTGCGAGTTATCGCTGTGATTTATGTCTATGATACGTCTTTGCCCAGACATATTTGTGTCTCTATTACTATGGGGGGCGTTTATATAAATTACCACGGCTGGTGGGGGAGCAGATGTGGATTTACTTATCCCAGATTTGGGGATAAAAATATAATGATAACAGTAAGGAGATGACAGGTTAACCCCTCGTGTCCTGGTCCCGAGCACTGGCTGCTGATGGCGGATACACTCCATGCGCTTTACACTTCAGTCTTATATCAAATTTTGATTAAACAAAGTCGGGGAAGAGGAGACGGAGGAGAGGATTGTGCAGCCAGATGCATGATAATGTGGCCGGCCGCGAGGAGGAGGAGGAGATGATCCATCTTATATCCTGGTAATAATATAGATCTTGTACAACTTATCTTATGAGAAAAAGGAACTTTCCGGCATGGGCCGCTCATTCATCATATTCCCTTCACTGTAACCATGACAACCAAGAAAATTAGGCCAGGGAAGTTGTGCACATATAGCGGCGGAGACGGCAGCTGGAGAAGAGGCATTGACTCTCCCATATACATATATTATACATGGATGTACAGCTCAGCCCTGACCTGCCTCAGCAAGAAACCGTATGGGGGGCGGACACGAGGGGGTTCTATTAATGTCCTCCGGACCCCAAACAGGTGCATTGTGGGTAAATTGGCCATGCACACAGCAGTATACGCGTCGCTGGTGTCTCACTGCATGGTCAATGTCACACATCATATAGTCCTCTACCTCCTCCCCTTGACCCATATGCACAAGTTTCCAGATACTTCTGATCAGCAGCCGTGTGGCGAAGCAGCGCTGCAGTGTACAGCATGGGGGATACATAGAACTGCCCGTGTGATGTAGGAGGTGGTCATACACGGATTACTCTAATCACACATGAAGCAGTCACCCCAATCTGCTGGCTGTATAGGGGGGAATACATGGGGGCCAGCCGTGAGGAGAGGACAGAGCCGCCCTGTCCATGGTGCTGAACAGGAGGTGAAAAGTAATAGGGACACATGAAACCTCCAACAGACCACAACATTATATACAGGGCACAGGGATCACCCCAGAGAATCAACTATAACCGCCTGCTGCATACAGGACAAAGTGATGGAGATAGAAGAGACAGGACTGAGAAATGGTCCATAGCACAAGATAAGGGATATTGAAAGCTAGACACGAGGAAAAATACACAAAACCATGTGTCAAGGAGCCAAGAACAACCAATCTGTATTAATAACTATACATGAAAATACACTACTCGGATAAAACAACAATAAAATCAATTATAGAGCCTAACGGGGAGACAGTGGCACCTGATAATGCCATAACAATGTCACCTGCAGCAGTGATGGAGATAATGAGGAGATCGGAGGCGGCTCAGACTACCGCAGGACACTGTAGTCACACATCCAAGCTCCGCCCATAAAACCAGAGACTGAAGAACAGCCTATCAGAGCAGGCAGAGCTGCAGGGGGTGGGACTAATGATGTGATGAGGGCGTGTCTCAGACTACCTCTGACTCCTGTAGTCACTGGAGCTATACTTCTGAGGGAGCTGAGTGCAATAGCAATGTTTATTTACCTGGACAATGCCTTTAACCCTTATACAGGCGGTCCCCTACTTCAGAACACCCGACTTACAGACGACTCCTAGATGTTGGTAATTTACTGTACTTTATCCTTGGGTTACAATAAAAAGCTATAACAGTTATCACAGGCGTCTTATGACAATCCAACATTTTTAAAATCCAATTGTCACAGAGACCAAAAATAATTGGTCGGGGCTGTAAAATATACAGTTTCGACTTACATACAAATTCAACTTAAGAACGTAACCAGGGGACTTCCTGTAGTGAGTATTCGTGAGCCGCTGCACACAGGAACATAACAAGTGACCTTCCCTCTGTCATCAGAAGTAACATTGTAACAATGCAACAAAAGACACAAATTTGCAGCATGTGACATTGAGTGAGTGAGTGGGGGATGATCCTTACAGACCTCCTCCATAGTTATCCCCCTGCGGATCCCCGGCTTCCCTGGAGTGACAGGTTAGGACGATGCTCGTACACGGTTAAAGACGCTCCACAAGGCGTTTCCAGACCATCGGCTGTTGCCAGGAAATTCTCCGAACAACTTGTAAAACCCCAATTAAAAGATCAATCAGCGGAGCCTCGGAGCGGCACATCAACCGCGGCCGCCGTGTAAGCGACTCGTCCTGCACAATATCAATGGCTCTGCAGGTGCCGCCACACACGGAATACACCCCCGCCGACCTACAAGTCTCCTCTGGAGGAAGCAATAGCAGAGGAGACCAGGAATGAAGTCTCTTATGTCACCGCCACAGTCATATGGAAGGCAGGGATGAGGCAAAAAGTTACAAAAAAATAATAATGATACAATGTGGAGATGGCAGCAGATAGGAGGACCCTGAGGGTCTGGGGTGTCACAGCGCCGGGGCCCCCTCCCGCCATGTTGGATATCCAGTGTATGGACACTGCTCAGGTGTGGCCCCCCACTTCTATGGTGGTTATGTCAGGTCTCGGGCTGTATTCACACCTATAGATTTTCCCCTTACAAGTAGTTCATTCCATGGCAGAGATGGAATAGCCGGAGGTCTCCGCTGTCCGGGCGCAGGCGGGTGTGGACGTCTCCTATCCGCCTGCAGACAGTACATCTGGGGGGGCCAGAACTCTTATTAACGCGCTTGTAAATTTCACCTTTCTAAATCATTTGGCGCATCGCCTGTAAATGAATCTCTTCCTGTGCAATTGGATATGAGGCCTTGAGTAATCTTCCTAGATTGAAGGTGCTCCCCCCATCTATCCCCAGCGAGCAGCCGTGTAATTATCCGGTGCGTGCCGAGGAGCCGGCGCCGTGTGTGCTACACCAGGCATCATTAGAGGACAGCGCCGCTCCTGACCGCGCCGCGCCCCCACCGGCACCCGGGATTTAAGCAGCGAATATACAGTTTCGACTTACATACAAATTCAACTTAAGAACGTAACCAGGGGACTTCCTGTAGTGAGTATTCGTGAGCCGCTGCACACAGGAACATAACAAGTGACCTTCCCTCTGTCATCAGAAGTAACATTGTAACAATGCAACAAAAGACACAAATTTGCAGCATGTGACATTGAGTGAGTGAGTGGGGGATGATCCTTACAGACCTCCTCCATAGTTATCCCCCTGCGGATCCCCGGCTTCCCTGGAGTGACAGGTTAGGACGATGCTCGTACACGGTTAAAGACGCTCCACAAGGCGTTTCCAGACCATCGGCTGTTGCCAGGAAATTCTCCGAACAACTTGTAAAACCCCAATTAAAAGATCAATCAGCGGAGCCTCGGAGCGGCACATCAACCGCGGCCGCCGTGTAAGCGACTCGTCCTGCACAATATCAATGGCTCTGCAGGTGCCGCCACACACGGAATACACCCCCGCCGACCTACAAGTCTCCTCTGGAGGAAGCAATAGCAGAGGAGACCAGGAATGAAGTCTCTTATGTCACCGCCACAGTCATATGGAAGGCAGGGATGAGGCAAAAAGTTACAAAAAAATAATAATGATACAATGTGGAGATGGCAGCAGATAGGAGGACCCTGAGGGTCTGGGGTGTCACAGCGCCGGGGCCCCCTCCCGCCATGTTGGATATCCAGTGTATGGACACTGCTCAGGTGTGGCCCCCCACTTCTATTGTGGTTATGTCAGGTCTCGGGCTGTGTTCACACCTATAGATTTTCCCCTTACAAGTAGTTCATTCCATGGCAGAGATGGAATAGCCGGAGATCTCCGCTGTCCGGGCGCAGGCGGGTGTGGACGTCTCCTATCCGCCTGCAGACAGTACATCTGGGGGGGCCAGAACTCTTATTAACGCGCTTGTAAATTTCACCTTTCTAAATCATTTGGCGCATCGCCTGTAAATGAATCTCTTCCTGTGCAATTGGATATGAGGCCTTGAGTAATCTTCCTAGATTGAAGGTGCTCCCCCCATCTATCCCCAGCGAGCAGCCGTGTAATTATCCGGTGCGTGCCGAGGAGCCGGCGCCGTGTGTGCTACACCAGGCATCATTAGAGGACAGCGCCGCTCCTGACCGCGCCGCGCCCCCACCGGCACCCGGGATTTAAGCAGCGAGAAAACAGATTATGTACAATAATTGTGTATGGGAAAAAATCAGATTGAAGTGGCCGCATTTCCATTCTCTTCTCCTCCAGCCCAGAGGCTAAAAGCTGCAGATCACTGCATTTCTACAGGCGCCGCATCTCCAGGACGCTAAGTGCAGTTTAGGAGTAATGGCTGTGCTGAATCCACCACGTCCTCCCTTCGTGAATGTCGTGCAGGAACCAGGCGCAATTTCCACAACGCCTTCTACGCTCTCAGCATAAATCAGGGTAGAATAACACGCTCAGAGCAGCGGGGGCCGCACACAGACCCCCGATTACTCACAGGTAGTCAAAGATATAAAATTAGTGCTCTACTCCTTATACTGTTTGTCAAATGGCGAGAGCCTCTCACCACCTCTTCATGGACTGGAAATAAAAGATATCCCCGACTCCTTGCATCGCCAATCGTCCTCCTTTAGTGGGTTGAAACACAATCCTCGTCTCGTTAACGTGTCCACGGTGTGTTCCCGATCCTACATCTGGAGGTATGCAAAAGGATAGTGCAGATTGCCAGGTTCAAAAAGGAAATAGTATTTATTATATATACTCACACATTCCAATTTAATAGCGCGCATATAGTAAAAGCATAAGAAGAAGCCCGAATAGGCGAAACCTGGGTCGGACGAGGTGTTTTAGGCGTCTTATGTATAATATATATATATAATAAAAACTATTTCCTTTTTGAACCTGGCAATCTGCACTATCCTTTCGCATACCTCCAGATGTAGGATTGGGAACACACCGTGGACACGGTAACGAGACGAGGATTGTGTTTCAACCCACTAAAGGAGGACGATTGGCGATGCAAGGAGTCGGGGATATCTTTTATTTCCAGTCCATGAAGAGGTGGTGAGAGGCTCTCGCCATTTGACAAACAGTATAAGGAGTAGAGCACTAATTTTATATCTTTGAATCTGTGACTTTGTGGCATATACGGGAGTATGCCGTATTAGTGGCTCCTCCATATTTTGTATGTTACATTTTCCATCTTTCCTGGATATTTTATTATTTATTTCTGTATACTCACAGATAGTGACCAGCTTCCCCGGATCAGCTAGACACAAACATGGATACCATTACAACCACCACCCAGGTGTCCTGCACTGTATACCGCTCCTCTGTGTGTATAGTGTCCTGCACTGTATACCGCTCCTCTGTGTGTATAGTGTCCTGCACCGTATACCGCTCCTCTGTGTGTATAGTGTCCTGCACTGTATACCGCTCCTCTGTGTGTATAGTGTCCTGCACCGTATACCGCTCCTCTGTGTGTATAGTGTCCTGCACTGTATAGCGCTCCTCTGTGTGTATAGGGTCCTGCACCGTATACCGCTCCTCTGTGTGTATAGTGTCCTGCACCGTATACTGCCCCTCTGTGTGTATAGCGTCCTGCACCGCATACCGCTCCTGTGTGTATAGTGTCCTGCACTGTATACCGCTCCTCTGTGTGTATAGTGTCCTGCACTGTATACTGCTCCTCTGTGTGTATAGTGTCCTGCACCGTATACCGCTCCTCTGTGTGTATAGCGTCCTGCACTGTATACCGCTCCTCTGTGTGTATAGTGTCCTGCACTGTATACCGCTCCTCTGTGTGTATAGTGTCCTGCACCGTATACCGCTCCTCTGTGTGTATAGCGTCCTGCAC
>WNYA01001152.1:1028-46035 GCA_019512145.1 Engystomops pustulosus
ACAGAGAATGACCTGCACGAGAGACTACAGGTAACACAGAGCAGGCGCCCGGCCACTAGACCGCCCTCATCATATAGGAGACCCGGCCGCTAGACCGCCCTCATCAGATAGGAGACCCGGCCGCTAGACCGCCCTCATCAGATAGGAGACCCGGCCGCTAGACCGCCCTCATCAGATAGGAGACCCGGCCGCTAGACCGCCCAGCCGCCCCTCACAGATAGAGACCCGGCGCAGACCTGCCCCCTCGCCAGAAGGAGACCCTGGCCGCTACTAGACAGACCCCTCGCCAGTTAGGAGACCGGCCGCTTAGACCGTCCCCCCCTCGCCAGTTAGGGACCCGGCGCCTAGACAGCCCCCTCGCAGATAGGAGACACCGGCCGCTAGACCGCCCCCCTCGCCAGATAGGGACCCGCGCCGCTGAGGACAGCCCCCCCCTCGCCAGATATCTACTGTACCCTCTACCACTAAGACACAGCAAAACCATGGTGTGAATATCACAAGGCCTTACCAAAAAACTGCAAGGTACACCTGTAGCTACTCCCATCCGCCAGGGGTAACCCCTCAGGCTACATCTCTAGGTCTATAACCGCGCTCCAGTGCTTATTGCGCTTTCTCATTCAGGCCATGCGGTCTGCAGCGGCCGGACCGCCCTGTGAAGCGAGGATGAGGGGATGCGGTCTAGACGCAAGAGCTCCATCCCAATGGACCAGGTGGTAAACCCATTGTGCACTCGGCCAATGTGAGCAATATTCTAACGACTATATGTACCTCGACCTTTTATCCTGTCGTGGATCACAGGCCCATCCTGCACGCCAGCACACAAGAAAAATGGCCTAAAAATTAGAACCACAGCCCTCCCACTAAAAACAATGCCCTCAGTACCAACTTCTTCAAGGGATAAAATTGCATCATTACGGATCGAGTTTTGGCCATTACAGAGCGGGGGGGGGGGGCCCAACATCCCGAGAACGTTCTTCCTAACAGTGTAAGTGACGCACCAAACCCATAGGGGAGTTTCTTGGCAGTAAGAGCAGAAGTCCATTCGTAGGAATCAGTCACATGGGGAGGATGGGGTCTTCCATCCCTTCTTGACGGTATAACTAAAAAATCAGGAAAACCCAAAATCGAGGGTGAGGGTTTGTTAGCGCATCGGGTTGCGTCCGAAACCACCCATGACGGTAGGCGAAGCCCAAAGCCCAATACTGGGGGAGTATGATAGGTGAGCATTGCAGATCTGATTCTATGTAGGGCTTCTCGACGGTTAAGAGCATGCACAACATGTCTGAGTATGAAGTAGGAAGTTGTCTGAATAGACAATAAGAGACGCTCAATATATTGATTCCCTGTAAGACCAGACCGGGAGAATTCTTCCAAGTCAGAGCGTGCGAGTCCTACTTACAAGTACAAGAGAAGTTGTTGCTGATACGGTTGAGTGTTTCCCTTCTGGTTACAAGTTCGGTGTATTTTCATGTTTTGCCGATCACGTGGAGATGAGTGAAGAGGACCATGGCGGGGTGGTGAAGCTCCCGCACTCTCTCGGTACGGTTCGGGGCCAGAGAAGCAGGTCTGAGATGGATTGGGGCATGGTACATCAGACCAATTCAGTATCGGCTTGCAATCGTCCCCATCGGCAGAAATGAGATTTATACATTTGTCCATCGGTGTAATAGAAATGTCTGCACCTCCGCCGTGTAATACATTGCGACCCTCTACCCAAAGAGCCGCGGCCCTCGTTTATTCACGACCCACTGCCTTCCCCTCTGTCCAAACACAAGGGGCATTAGAGAAACGAGGGGCAGGAAGATTGGGTTGTGTCTGTTGAATGAAGAGACCAAAAGTAGGTGAACCCTGAACTTCACATCTGAGAGTGATGGACTCCATTAATGGAGATTGGGATTGAGAAGAATTCGGATGTCGAGACCATTTGGTCCTGACAATCTGACTTCACGTTAGGACTGCTCAGCACGGTGTGGCCACCCCCCCCCCCCCCCCCTTGGTGATTTCTTAATCTTTTGGATGTGTTTGTCACTTAAATGTTTCCGGTCCACTAAAAAATGTCAAAGTGTAAGGACAAATAAAGAGAGGAACAAAAGTCCCAAAGGCTTGCGGGCATGCGTGAAAAGTAATCGCCACCCCCTTATCATATGAATTTATAGGGAACCCAAAATAAATAAATACTCAACTACGATGAAAAAGCCTCGACCCTTCTCCCTACGCAATTCCGGCTGCAATGATCAATAATCAGTGGTAAACGTTATTGAACGCGCTTGAGGTGAGCCAATGATATTAGTGGGGGGGCCTGACTATTCAGTTCTTTTGCCACGACCTCCTGTTTACTGATTGACAGTTGGTCACTTGCTAGGCTGCGATGTATGGAGCTAAGTACCCAGGGACTGTCTGACAATATCCACCAGACACATCAGCTTGCTTACTTAGTATTATAGGTCTAGAAAAAACTGTGTGAAATGTTTTACACGATGCTTCTTGAGACACTGAGACGAGATCCATCACTTTTCATGGGCAATCATGTCATGTGACCAGGGTGAGATGTCCACAGAATAAGTTCCTTTTACACACTAACAATATATACCACATGGTATGTATCGAGCACATGAAATTCTAGCAGCCCCATGGAGGCATGAGGAGGAGTAGAAGTCAGGAGGATTGCCGTGAGTTCATGTGATCAGATACAGACATGGGAGGAGGGGGGTTGATTTAGGCATTGTTTACTGGGCGTTTTGGCTAATAAAAAGTAATAAGATTTTTTGGGGGGGTCGTTTTCACTTAATAAAAAAAAAAAAAATTCTCTGCTGGTACAAACCCGAGCTAAAGCCAGAGGATGAATTGGAATTTGCAAAAAGCTCATAGTTCCTCCAATCTCGCTGGTGGGGGGGGACTGTGCCTGCGCTTTTATGAATTTGAGGATTTTGGAAAAAAAAAAATCTCTTGAAAGAAGAGTAAGCATGAAGAACGTTGATTAAAGGCCAGAGCCAATTTAATTGAAGCAGAGTCCAAAAAGAAACAGACAGGAGGGAGTTTTAGTGATCGGCTTGTGAGAACCCTGTCACTACTATGAGTCGGTTAAAAAAAAAATATGGTACAGGTTCCCTTTAGTTGTCTACATCCATGCGGAGCCTCGCCAGGTGGATTATGCTGTTATAAAGCAAGGAAGTCTTACTAGACCTAAGACAAAGTGAAGTGACCAGAAGCTTAGACATCACGGGGGGGGATCAGGACTGTTCAGGAAACAAATGAGGAAAACGGAGGCGAGGAACACGTTGAGATCCACCAATGGGGAGGAAAACATGGGGACTGTGTTGACCATTCCCAGGAAGCGGACGGTCTCAGAATTCCTAATGTGGCATCGTCAGTCTTGACCAAACGATAGACATTTGTGGCCATGACCCTTAAAAAAAAAGCGGGAAAACCTCTGTTGTAAATTTCTCACTGAGGAACTCAATGACGGGTTGAAGGTCTCCGATGCTCTTGTAGAGCCCTACAGTCAATGCCCTTTAGACCTCCTAATCTATGGACATCTGGTTGGAACAGAGAGAGGACCTCATTGAACTAATAGGGAAGGACGGCAAACACCTCACAGTTATAGCGCCTTGTTGTGTGACTCTATAGAGGTCGGGCTTTGTGAGTAGGTTCGATTTTTGCGTGTTTCAGATGAACCCTTTTTGTTTTTTTTTGAAAACCCCAACTCCAGGCATCCCATTTGTAGTTTACAATCCTAAAAACTGTTGTATAATAGATAACCAAAGTTCTATTTATATACATATAACAATTATTCTCAAGCAGTCACACATGGTAGCTTAATAGTGGGATTTTACTGATTCACAAAATGTATGAGCTTTTTAAAGTAGGTGGAGTTATCACCAAGATGGGCAGCCACTGCTAAATACAATCCCATGATCCCTCATGTTCTCAGTAAATCCCTCCTCCTCTTAGTGCCCTAGTGATGGATTGGTTTGTCACAGACCTGTCCTGCTCTGGTACCATAGTAAATGATGTGTAACCCATCACTTGCATACATATGGCTATATTTAAGGACCATTGGATTTGAATTATGGGATTCCTGGAAAAACCCCTAAAGCAAAAACTTTGGCTTCCAGCAAAAAAACATTGGGTACACAAACTCTGTTACGAGAGCAACACATTGCGTCAGAAGCCCTTGTCAATGCATACAGGGGGACAGGGGGTCGTGGCGCCCCCTCTGGCAGGATCTACTCGCTTTAAGCTTTCTTATACCATGTTTGTTACAAAAATGGCGTTTACAATTATGCAAATGAGACAGTGGGTTAATAACCAGGGGCATAGGAAGCTTTTACAGGCATCTACCAGGAAGAAGAGAAGGATTGTATGCAAAAGAGTGTTGGGGCTCCCGGAAAACCTTGGAGCTCATCAGGCTCATTTTGCATACCAATGCCTTCATCCTGGTGGTTAGATGTCCTTTAAAGAAGATGGGGGCGTCGTAAACCAGATGTCAGTGCTTCGTTTACATCCTCATTTCATGGTGGTAGGTCCTTTACGAGGACTAAAGTCTTGCCGCAACGCGTTGATCCCCATACCAGTGTTTTGTACCAATGTTGTTTATATCTATGGCACATTCCATGGGTCAGCGATAGGGGCGCACAGTATTGAGCTGAACTTGGATTCCAGTTGTATTGCATTGTGTAATAGGAATTATGCAAATGGGAGTGGTTCCCTACCTCTCATCAGGCATTGTTACTCACCCCTAATATGATAATATCCGCACACGGGGGCCTCAACCCTCATCTGTCGTCATCATAAGAAGGCTGCTGTTCTCACCTGATCTTAAGATAGCCACCCTGTACTTACCTCATCATTATCTGCTCTTAGTCATCAGCGCCTGTTACGTACACTCCTTCATTTTCTGCTCAGTCATCGGGCATTTCCTACCCTCCATCAATCGTCGCTTCAATCATCAGCGAATGTCCTACCCTCACCCTCAATCCTCTTCGCCTGTCCTTAAACTATCAGTATCTGTATCATCAGCGCATGTGCCTTACCCTCATTTTCTGCTCACAATCAGCGCATTGTTCCTATCCTCACCCTCCATAATCTTCTCTAAATCATCGCGCTGTTCTTATCATCACCCTAATCATCTTCTCGTCATCATCAGAGATGTTCCGTCACCTCATCTTCTCTTCATCATCAGAGCCTGGGTCATCACCCTCATATGCATTAAGAAATCAAGCACCTTGTTACCTCACCCTCATCTGATCATCAATAACAAGCTCTCATGTCCCTCACCTCATGGCTCTTCATCCTCAGCGCCTGTTCCTCACCATCATTCTGCTCTAATCACCAGAAGCGTGTTCCTCACCCTCATATGCTCTAATCATCCGAGCCTGTTCTTACCCTCATCATCTGCTCTTCATCATAAGCACCTGTTCATTACCTCATCATTGCTCTTCTAATCATCAGAAGACTGTTCCTACCCTCATCATCTGCATCTTCTCATCAGCGCGTCTCACCTCATAATCTGTCTCATCATCAGCACCTGTCATTACCCTTATCATCTGCCTCTGCATCATAAGCACTGGTCCTTGCTTTCATCATCAGCGCCTGTTCCTTGCTCTTCATCATCAGCGCCTGTCCCTCAACCTCATCTTGCCTTCTTCCATCAATCAGCGCCTGTTCCTCACCCTATCATTGCTCTTCATCATTCAGCACCTGTTCCTACCTCATCATTGCTCTTCAATCAGCGATGTTCTACCCTCATCATGTGATCTTCATATCAGAGCCTGTTCCTGCAACCTCATCAATCTGCTCTCATCATCAGCGCCTGTCCCTCACCCTCAATCTTGCTCTTATCATCACGCCTTGTCCTACCCTAACCCTCAATCATCTGCTCTTCATCCTCAGCGCCTGTTCCGTACCCCACTGCTCATAATCAGCAACTGTCCTTACCTCACCTCATCATATTGTCTTCATCATCAGCGGGCTTGTCCTCACCCTCATCTGCTATCCACCGCGCCTGTCTTCCCTCACCTCATTGCTAATCAATCAGCGTTGTTCTCACATCATCCTGCTCTCTCACCATGCCTGTCCCTCACCCTCATTGCTCATCAGCAGCGGCCTGTAGTCCCTCCCCCATCTGTCTTCATCATCAGAGCCGGTTCCTCACCCTCAACATCTGCGCCTGTCCCTCACCCCATCTGTCTTCATCACAGAGCCTGTTCATTACCTCATCATATGCTAATCATATCAGCCTTGTTCCTCACCCTCACCCTATATCCTTCATCACCAGAGCCCTGTTCCGCACACTAATCATATGCTCATCATCATCAGGCTTCTTGTTCCTCACCCTGATCGCTCTCATCAGAAAGGCATGTTCCTCAAGCATTGCTCTTCACGAGGTTCTCACCGCACTGCTCTTCACCGCCTGTTCCTCACCGTCATTGCTCTTACCCCTTATCTGCTCACCCTCTCAATCACCCTATCATATGACGTCTTCCCCTCTCTTGGTGCCTCCTGTAATAGCCGACGTGTGACTCGTATTCCAGTCTGTTAGGTGAGTTGTTATCTTCCCAGGACCGGACCCACAGAAGAACAGACTCGTAGTTCTGTCCGCCCTGTTCTGGAATCGTATTTTCGTTCAGAACCAAACCACCAAAATAAATTGTGAGATATGGATGACTAAGCTTTGCTGGGGGAGTACAATCTCGGACGTTATTCTCGTCGGGGTTCCTTCTTCACCTCATCATCAACCGAGATACAAACAACATCACCACGCAAGGGTGGACTTTAACCATTTTATTTCAACGTTTCGGCATTCTCATTGGAACGCCCGCAAGTACAGGCTAATGGTTGCATTTTTCACTCCACGGTTGGTCACTTTAGCCGCTCTCGATCAGTCGGAAAAAAAAGGAGATTGAAAACCAAGTACGTCTGGAGATGGCGGGCGGACCACTTCGCGATGGACGAGATGGCAGCAAACGACGATCTGAGGTGTGACGTACCGTAGTCGGCGCAACCCATGACCGTTCCTCGGCCACGCGGCTCTGATTCAATAAATAGTTGTAATTTTTATATATTTAGTATTTCTTTGGTAAGAGACGACAGAGCAGATATGTCCCCTCCTTTCGATTCCTGGGCCTTCAACCATCGAGAAGATGTAGAGCTGAGGGCTGGATGACGGACCATAGCTGGGGGGAAGGCTGGAAAAGGCGGTGGAGTCGGCGGCTTCGGGCCTCCACTCGAGGGAGGATCTGACACGTACAACTGCCTGCCCTCCAAAAAACATCTCCAGGATCGGAACCAATAAGGAAGTTGGCAGAATGCAGAATTTACATGAGTGTATCGCATGCTGCATGTGGTCAAGATTTGGAGGGGAACCCTTCGGAGGCCCTGCATCCCCTGGTGCTGGTCCGGTGTGGAAGTTAATGGCATTGAATATAACAAGTGTAAAGAAACAGATTACAGATGGGTGATGAGCTTGGTGACGGTGGTCTCCTGCACTGACGAGATGGAGCATCTCCTGGGCCACATAAGACAGTTTTGGTGTATCGGAGGGTGGGAGGCTCTTTCTAATGTCCAGGTGTGCAGGATGATGTAGAAAGTCCTGTGTCATGAGGTACAGCAGGCTCTCCTGCTGCTGGGCAGGTATTCCTCTGTCTCTCTTATGAGACCTCCAGCGCTCTGATGGTGTAAACATCCTGCGGACAGTTCTGATTTCTGTGAGGAGCAATCTGCTCCTGTGGGGGACATCCGTGGCACCTGGGACAAGCATAAGAAAAGCACCGGGCGATAAGTGCGTTGCAGCAGCGGCGGCATTATTACTATCATAGGGGGGATACAGGGCAGTGGGTTTATGTATGTTTTGAGGTGATGAAAGAGGAGACAGTGAAGATTATGGTGGCTATGCGGTATATGGCGCATTGCACATGATGAACCCACACATTGAACACTCGCATGTGTGTGCAGAGTCATCAAGGAACGCCCCCAGGCAAGTCAACACCAATCAACAACGAAAATGAAGGAGCACAAGCACAACATCAGCAGTCAAACAAGCCTGGGGCCAATCACCATCACTCCTCCGACAACCACGCCAGTCCTTACAGACAACCAGCGCCTAGTTGCCACCATCAGCAATAACAACCACCACCAGTCCTCTAATACAACCCGCCAGACCTTACTACAAACAGCGCCAAGTGCCTCTACTACAAATCCACGCCAGTCTCTACTACAACAACCGCCAGTCCGCCCACCAGTCCCCCCAATAAACACCGCCAGTGCCCACCAGTACCCAAACTACAACCACGCCAGTCTCACAGTCCACCCAAACTAAAACCCACGCCAGTCGCCACCAGTCATCCAAAACTACAACAACCGACGTCGCCACCAGTCCTCAACGACAACCACCGTCCGTCGAAACAGTCTTCCAACTACAACCACCGTCCGTCGCCATCAGTTTCCTCCAATACCACCACGTCAGTTGCCATTAGTCCTCCTCTCCAACTACAAACCACCGTTCACAGACCGGTGTCGGTGGTAGAAGTCACACCAGTTCTGGGATTACAGCTGTCACCCGTAGGCACTACATAGAGGACATGGAGAAAGGCTGGCGAGGACGACTGGCACCCGCAGTGTTATGGTAGTCTTGGAGACAGAAAGAAGGAGGATCTCTCCTATGTATTACTCCTCGGTAGAAGGCAAATACTGACCAGCATTCTGGCCACAAAGAAACACGACCAAGTTTCGCACTAGTCGTTGTATCAGTGATTAGAGAATTATTATACAGTGGGTTAGTGCTGTATGTGACAGTGGAGGCATTCTCACCTACCCCTGCACTCCTGCGGGTGTCTAATGTTCACCTCAGATTTGGTACCATCCACACAGAGAATTTCTGAAGGCTTCCGGGATGCCAGAAACAGTGACGTCACCACTCGAGCTTCATGTTGACCATCAGACCCCAGTGTCCCGAGGGCCTAACCAATGCTGGGCTGGACCAGAAGCAGAAGGGACACCAGACGGGCCTCAGGGCAGGTGAGTAGCCTTCCAGGAAACATGGACCCTCGTTGAATCACAAACCAGTAGGGCCAAGGTGTGTAAGGCATGCGACTCATGAGGGGTAGGTGTGGGGCATCACTGCACAAGCCTCAGGTCTCCATGTTTTCTTTAGGATCTGATCCTCAGCGGTTGAGGGTGTCTGGTCCAAGGAGCAGTCCGACTGAGCAGGGTGGAGAGTTATGAAACATTGGGTACTGGGAGGGGTGACCGAGACAAAGAGAGAGGAGAGAATAGTGTGAGAGATCCATCCAGACGACAATTAGAAGAGAGAGACTCTCTATGACATCACTTCTGTGGGTTCCGCCCCGCCATTCTCCTCATACGATTCCACATTTATACTCGCTCTCTTCCTCTGATCTATCCACACTTGAGGAAACGGTGAAATAGAAAAAAGCTAGGAAAATCGCCCCATACAATCCGCGACTCCTACCATTGGCACCCGGTCAACGAAGCGAACCCCTCCCATTTGCATCGTCCACGCTCAAACCCCTTCCCATTGCATCCGTCAACGACGCAACCCCCCTCCCAGTGCATTCCTTCAAACATTGAAGGCCACCACCCTCGGCTTCTTCGGCAGTGTACTGCTGGTGCAGTCTCAAGAGCGAGCTGATGATTCATTCTCCATGAAAAGCTTCAGGGCGTGTAGGATCAGTCGTGTTATAGTGCTGCAAGAGAGGCGGGCACAATCTACACGTGGCACGTTGGTCCACGCGTTAACAGAGCAAGATGCAATTATCTGTGATAAAGTGGAACTCTAGGACTAAAATTTTCTAATATACAAAGGGCATAGGATGTTGAATAAGCACAAGGTGAGGCGGTGGCAGATGGCATCATGAAGGATCCAGGCAACGGACAGAAAATTCAAGGGATAAAATTATAGGACAAGGAGTCCAAGACGGAAGGGTAACTACTTGTAGCGCAGCTGGCTACAGAGAGATACGACAGCAGCTCCACAAAAGTGAGGACACATGGAGGGGGAAGAGGAAGAACAGCAAGACAACAGCTCCAACAACCCAGAGGAGGAAACCAGCGAAGGAGATGCCCCGGAGACGGAGGGAGAAACCAGCAAGATAGAGACTGACCCCCCCGAGAGGAGACAGCAAGAAGGAGACCGAACTAGAGAGGACGAAACCAGGCAGAAAGACGGGACCGACCCCGAGAGGAGAAACCAAGCAGAAGAGCGGACCCCGAGTAGGCGAAAACCAGCAGTGAAGGAATGGACCCGAGTGAGGAGAACCGCAGAAGAAAGAGACTGACCCCGAGAGGAGAAACCAGCCAGAAGAGGACTGACCCCGAGAGGGAAGGAAACCAGCAGAGAGACTGACCCCGAGAGGATTCCTCGCCAGATAGGAGACCCGGCCGCTAGACCGCCCCCTCGCCAGATGGGAGACCCGGCCGCTAGACCGCCCCCTCGCCAGATGGGAGACCCGGCCGCTAGACCGCCCCCTCGCCAGATGGGAGACCCGGCCGCTAGACCGCCCCCTCGCCAGATGGGAGACCCGGCCGCTAGACCGCCCCCTCGCCAGATAGGAGACCCGGCCGCTAGACCGCCCCCTCGCCAGATACTCTACTGTACCTCTACAATAAGACCGCAAACCATGGTGATCTCCACGAGGCCTTTCCAAAACTGCCAGGTAACACTTGTAGGCTCCTCCCATCAGCCAGGTAACGCCCTCAGGCTCCATCTCTAGGTATAACCTGCGCTCCAGTTGCTTTATTGCGCTCTTCTCCTTCAGGCCATGCGGCTGCAGCTGCCTGACCCCCCTGGGGACAGCGAGGATGAGGATGACGGTCTAGACGCCCAGAGCTCCATCCCAATGGACCCAGGTAACGATTGTGCACTCGCCAGTGTGAGCAATATCCTAACGACTATAATGTAACGACCTTTATCCTGTCTCGTGGATCACAGGCCCATCCTGCCCCCGCACACAGAAAAATGGCCAAAAATTATAACCACAGCCCTTCCCACTAAAAACAAGCCCTTCAGTACAACTTCTTCAAGGGATAATTTCATTGTTTTGCAGATCACGTGGAGCTGGTGAAGAGGACCATGGCCGGGGTGAAGCTCCCGACTCTCTCGGTTCCGGTTTGGGCGCAGCAGCTCTCTGACGCGGATTGGGAGCACCTGGTACATCAGACCATTCAGTCCCGCGCTGCAACGTCCCCATCCGGCAAGAAATGAGATTTATACATTGTCCATAGTGTGTATAGAAATGTCTGCACCTCCGCCGTGTAAATACATTGCGACCCTCTACCCAAAGAGACCGCGCCCTCCGCTTTATCACGACCCACTGCCTTCCCCTCTGGTGCCAAACACAAGGGGCATTAGAGAAACGAGGGACAGGTGGATCGGGGCTTGCGTCTGGTGAATGAAGAGACCAAAAGTATGTGAACCCCCTGAACTTCACATCTGAGATTGATGGACTCCATACATGGAGATTGGGACTTGAGAAGAATTCGGATGTCGAGCCCTGACAATCTGACTTCACGTTAGGACTGCGCAGCGGTGTGCCCCCCCTTGGTGATTTCTTAATCTTTTGGATGTTTGTCACTTAAATGTTTCAGGTCACTAAAAAAAATGTCAAATGTAAGACAAAATACAGACCTGAACAAGTCCTCAAAGGCTGCAGGGCCCTGCGTGAAAGTCGAGGCTTTTTCATCGTAGTTGAGTATTTATTTATTTTGGGTTCCCTATAAATTCATATGATAAGGGGGTGGCGATTACTTTTCACGCATGCCCGCAAGCCTTTGGGACTTTTGTTCCTCTCTTTATTTGTCCTTACACTTTGACATTTTTTAGTGGACCGGAAACATTTAAGTGACAAACACATCCAAAAGATTAAGAAATCACCAAGGGGGGGGGGGGGGGGGTGGCCACACCGTGCTGAGCAGTCCTAACGTGAAGTCAGATTGTCAGGACCAAATGGTCTCGACATCCGAATTCTTCTCAATCCCAATCTCCATTAATGGAGTCCATCACTCTCAGATGTGAAGTTCAGGGTTCACCTACTTTTGGTCTCTTCATTCAACAGACACAACCCAATCTTCCTGCCCCTCGTTTCTCTAATGCCCCTTGTGTTTGGACAGAGGGGAAGGCAGTGGGTCGTGAATAAACGAGGGCCGCGGCTCTTTGGGTAGAGGGTCGCAATGTATTACACGGCGGAGGTGCAGACATTTCTATTACACCGATGGACAAATGTATAAATCTCATTTCTGCCGATGGGGACGATTGCAAGCCGATACTGAATTGGTCTGATGTACCATGCCCCAATCCATCTCAGACCTGCTTCTCTGGCCCCGAACCGTACCGAGAGAGTGCGGGAGCTTCACCACCCCGCCATGGTCCTCTTCACTCATCTCCACGTGATCGGCAAAACATGAAAATACACCGAACTTGTAACCAGAAGGGAAACACTCAACCGTATCAGCAACAACTTCTCTTGTACTTGTAAGTAGGACTCGCACGCTCTGACTTGGAAGAATTCTCCCGGTCTGGTCTTACAGGGAATCAATATATTGAGCGTCTCTTATTGTCTATTCAGACAACTTCCTACTTCATACTCAGACATGTTGTGCATGCTCTTAACCGTCGAGAAGCCCTACATAGAATCAGATCTGCAATGCTCACCTATCATACTCCCCCAGTATTGGGCTTTGGGCTTCGCCTACCGTCATGGGTGGTTTCGGACGCAACCCGATGCGCTAACAAACCCTCACCCTCGATTTTGGGTTTTCCTGATTTTTTAGTTATACCGTCAAGAAGGGATGGAAGACCCCATCCTCCCCATGTGACTGATTCCTACGAATGGACTTCTGCTCTTACTGCCAAGAAACTCCCCTATGGGTTTGGTGCGTCACTTACACTGTTAGGAAGAACGTTCTCGGGATGTTGGGCCCCCCCCCCCCGCTCTGTAATGGCCAAAACTCGATCCGTAATGATGCAATTTTATCCCTTGAAGAAGTTGGTACTGAGGGCATTGTTTTTAGTGGGAGGGCTGTGGTTCTAATTTTTAGGCCATTTTTCTTGTGTGCTGGCGTGCAGGATGGGCCTGTGATCCACGACAGGATAAAAGGTCGAGGTACATATAGTCGTTAGAATATTGCTCACATTGGCCGAGTGCACAATGGGTTTACCACCTGGTCCATTGGGATGGAGCTCTTGCGTCTAGACCGCATCCCCTCATCCTCGCTTCACAGGGCGGTCCGGCCGCTGCAGACCGCATGGCCTGAATGAGAAAGCGCAATAAGCACTGGAGCGCGGTTATAGACCTAGAGATGTAGCCTGAGGGGTTACCCCTGGCGGATGGGAGTAGCTACAGGTGTACCTTGCAGTTTTTTGGTAAGGCCTTGTGATATTCACACCATGGTTTTGCTGTGTCTTAGTGGTAGAGGGTACAGTAGATATCTGGCGAGGGGGGGGCTGTCCTCAGCGGCGCGGGTCCCTATCTGGCGAGGGGGGCGGTCTAGCGGCCGGTGTCTCCTATCTGCGAGGGGGCTGTCTAGGCGCCGGGTCCCTAACTGGCGAGGGGGGGACGGTCTAAGCGGCCGGTCTCCTAACTGGCGAGGGGTCTGTCTAGTAGCGGCCAGGGTCTCCTTCTGGCGAGGGGGCAGGTCTGCGCCGGGTCTCTATCTGTGAGGGGCGGCTGCGGCCGGGTCTCCTATCTGGCGAGGGGGGCGTCTAGCGGCCGGTCCTCCTGATCTGGCGAGGGGAGGTCTAGCGGCCTGGTCTCCTATCTGGCGAGGGGGCGGCTAGCGCCCGGGTCTTCCTATCTGGCAGGGGGCGGTCTGCGTCCGTGTCTCCTATCTGGCGAGGGGGCGGCTAGCGGCCGGGTCCTCCTATCTGGCGAGGGGCGTCTAGCGGCCTGGTCTCCCATCTTGGTCGATGGGGGCGGTCCTAGCGCCGGGTCTCCCATCTGGCGAGGGGCGTCTAGCGGCCGGTTCTCCCATCTGGCGAGGGGACCTTCTCCCTGCGCGGTTCATCTCCGGCTGCAATGATAAATAATCAGTATGTAAACTTTTATGTAATTCGCCTGAGGGGAGTCCAATGATATTAGTGGGGTCCTGCGTATTCAGTTTCACTTGCCCCGCCTCCTTGTTACTGATTGACAGGTGTCACTGCTAGGACATGCTGCTGTATGGAACTAGTACCAGGGACTGTCTGACAGTATCCACCTAGACACATCCAGCTCTGCTTTCAGGTATAAAAACCTGTGTGAAATGTTTTACACGATGCCTTGCTGAGACACTGAGAGAGCTCCATCACTTCATTGGGCAATTCATGTCATGTGACCAGGGTGATGTCACATAAGGTCCTTTACACACTAACATTAATATCTACCCCATGTATGTATCTGATCACATGAAATTCTAGCAGCCTCCATGGAGGATGAGGAGGAGTAGAAGTCCATGGAGGCTGCCGTGATTTCATGTGATCAGATACATACATGGGGGAGGGGGGTTATTTAGCATTGGTTTTACTGGGCTTTTTTGGCTTAAAAAAAGTCACATTAAGATTTTTTGGGGGTCTTTTCACTTATATAAAAAAAAAAAAAATCTCTGCTGGTACAACACCAAGCAAAGCCAGAGGCATGACTTGGGACTTTTGCAAAAAGTCTCATAGTTCCTCCAATCTCCTGCTGGTGGAGGATGTGCTGCGACTTTTTATGAATTTTGAGACTTTTTGGAAAAAAAAAATCTCTGAAAGAGAGTATAGCATAAGAACATTTATTAAAGGGCCAGAGCCAATTTAATGAAGCAGAGCTCCAAAAACAGACAAGGAGGGAGTTTAGGTGATCGGCCTCTGTGAGAACCTGTCACTACCTATAGTGGTAAAAAAATATGGTAACAGGTTCCCTTTAAGTGTCTGACATCCATGCGGAGCCTCGTCCAGGCTGGATTACTGCTGTTCTCAAGCAAGGAAGTACTTACCTAGGACCTACATGACAAAGTGAAGTAGACCAGAAGCTTAGACATCACGGGGGGATCCAGAGACGTTCAGGAACAAATGAGGAATAACGGAGGGAGAACCACCGTGAGATCCACAAATGGGGAAAACATGGGACTGTGGTGACCCTTCCCAGGAGCGGACGGATCTCCAGAATTACTCCTGTGGCCTCGTCAGTCTTGACCATAACCCGATAGACATTTTGTGGCATGACCTTAAAAAAAAGCGGGAAAACCTCCTGTGTAAATTTCTCCCTGATGGCCCTCAATGAGGTTGAGGTCTGTGCTCTGCAGAGCCCCTCCAGTTCATCCCCTTTAGACCTCCTTAATCTATGGACCTCGGTGGAACAGTAGAGGACCTCATCTGAACTAATAGGGAAGGAGGCAACACCTCACAACGTATAGCGCCTGTTGTGTGACTCCTATAGAGGTCGTGGCTTTGATAGGTCAGACTTGTTTTGGTGGTTTCAGATGAACCTACCCAACTCCAGGCATCCCATTCTGTAGTTTTACAACCTAACTGTGTATAATATATAACAAAGTTCTATTCTATATAATATATAACAATATTCTCAATGTCAGTCACAAAATGGTAGCTTAAATAGTTTGATTTTATGATTCACAAAATGTTATGAGCTTTCTAAAGTAGGTGGAGTTATCACCAAGATGGCAGCCACTGGAAACTACAATTCCCATGATCCCTCAGTTCTCAGTAAATCCTCCTCCCTCTTATTTTCTGCTCCTAGTGATGATGTAACAGACTGTCCTGCTCTGTTACCATAGTAATGATGTGTAACTGCCATCACTGCACATACATATTGGCTTATATTTTAAGGACCCATTTGTATTTGAATTATGCTGATTCCTGGAACACCCCTTTAAAGCAAAACTTTGTCTTCCAGCATAAAAAACATTGGGTACAAAACTCTGTTACTAGAGCAACACATTGCGTCAGGAAGCCCTTGTCAATGCATACAGACAGGGAGGTGTGCGCCCCCTCTGGCAGGATCTACTCTCCTTTAAGCTTCTTATACCCTGTTTGTTACAAAAATGGCTTTTACAATTATGCAAATGAGACAGAGGTGTTAAAACCAGGGCATAGGAAGCTTAAAGGGCATCTACCACCAGGAAGAAGGACTGTATGCAAAAGAGTGTGTGGGGCTCCCGGAACACCTATGGAGCTCCTCAGGCTCATTTGCATACAATCCTTCATCCTGGTGGTAGATGTCCTTTAAAGAAGAGGGGGCGTACACCAGGATGTCAGTGCTTGGTTTACAATCCTTCATCCTGGTGGTAGGTGTCCTTTACGAGGACTAAAGCTCTTGCCGCAACGCGTTGATCCCATACCAGTGTTTTGTACCCAATGTTTTTTATGCTTCATTATGGCACAGTCCATGGGTCCAGCGATAAGGGGGCAAGTATTGAGCTGAACTTGAATTCCAGTTGTCTTGCATGTAATAGGAGATTATGCAAATGGGAGTGGTCCCTTACCTTCATCATCAGGGCCTGTTCCTCACCCTCATCTGCTCATCATCCGCACCTGTTCCTAACCCTCATCTGCTCTTCATCATCAGAGCCTGCTGTTCCTCACCTGCTCTTCATCATCAGCACCTGTTCCTTACCCTCATCATTATCTGCTCTTAGTCATCAGCGCCTGTTCCTTACCCTCATCATTTTCTGCTCATCATCGGCGCCTGTTCCTTACCCTCATCATCTTCTCTTCATCATCAGCGCCTGTTCCTTACCCTCACCCTCATCATCTTCGCCTGTTCCTTACCCTCATCATTATCTGCTCATCATCAGCGCCTGTTCCTTACCCTCATTTTCTGCTCACCATCAGCGCCTGTTCCTTACCCTCACCCTCATCATCTTCTCTTCATCATCAGCGCCTGTTCCTTATCCTCACCCTCATCATCTTCTCTTCATCATCAGCGCCTGTTCCTCACCCTCATCTTCTCTTCATCATCAGCGCCTGTTCCTCACCCTCATCTGCTCTTCATCATCAGCGCCTGTCCCTCACCCTCATCTGCTCATCATCACCAGCGCCTGTCCCTCACCCTCATCTGCTCTTCATCATCAGCGCCTGTTCCTCACCCTCATCATTCTGCTCTAATCACCAGAAGCGTGTTCCTCACCCTCATACTGCTCTATCATCAGACCTGTTCTCGTACCCTCATCATCTGCCTTCACATCGCCCTGTCCTTCACCCTATCTGCTCTTCTAATCATCAGAAGACTCCTTACCCTCATCATCTGCTCTTCATCATCAGCACCTGTTCCTCTGCTCTTCATCATCAGCGCCTGTTCCTCTGCTCTTCATCATCAGCGCCTGTCCCTCACCCTCATCTGCTCTTCATCATCAGCGCCTGTTCCTCACCCTCATCATCTGCTCTTCATCATCAGCACCTGTTCCTTACCCTCATCATCTGCTCTTCATCATCAGCGCCTGTTCCTCACCCTCATCATCTGCTCTTCATCATCAGCGCCTGTTCCTCACCCTCATCATCTGCTCTTCATCATCAGCGCCTGTCCCTCACCCTCATCTGCTCTTCATCATCAGCGCCTGTTCCTTACCCTCACCCTCATCATCTGCTCTTCATCATCAGCGCCTGTTCCTTACCCTCATCTGCTCATCATCAGCACCTGTTCCTTACCCTCACCCTCATCATCTGCTCTTCATCATCAGCGCCTGTTCCTCACCCTCATCTGCTCATCACCAGCGCCTGTCCCTCACCCTCATCTGCTCATCATCAGCGCTTGTTCCTCACCCTCATCTGCTCTTCATCACCAGCGCCTGTCCCTCACCCTCATCTGCTCATCATCAGCGCCTGTCCCTCACCCTCATCTGCTCTTCATCATCAGAGCCTGTTCCTCACCCTCACCATCTGCGCCTGTCCCTCACCCTCATCTGCTCTTCATCATCAGAGCCTGTTCCTTACCCTCATCATCTGCTCATCATCATCAGCGCTTGTTCCTCACCCTCACCCTCATCTCTTCATCATCAGAGCCTGTTCCTTACCCTCATCATCTGCTCATCATCATCAGCGCTTGTTCCTCACCCTCATCTGCTCATCATCATCAACGCCTGTTCCTCACCGTCATCTGCTCTTCACCGCCTGTTCCTCACCGTCATCTGCTCTTCACCCTCATCTGCTCACCCTCCTCATCACCCCTTATCTATATGAACGTCTCCCCTCTCTTGGGTGAGCCTCCTGCTACTAGGCCGACGTGTGACTCGTATGTCCAGTCTGTAGGTTAGTTGTATCTTCCCCAGGACCTGGACCCACAGAAGAACAGACTCGTATGGTTCTGCCGCCCTGTTCTGGAATCGTATTTTCCGTTCAGAACAATAAACCCACAAAGTGATGACTATGGATGACTACGCTGCAGGGAGTCCAATCGTACTTATTCTCGTCGAGGGTTCCTTCTTCACCCAATCATCACCCGAGCTACAAACAAAATCACCAACCGCACGGGTGACTTTTTATGACCATTTTATTTCACGTTTCGGCATTCTCATTGACCGCCCGCCAGTGACAGGCAATGGTTGCATTTCACTCCAGGTTTGGTCCATTCAGGCTCTCGATCAGCTCGAAGATGAAAACCAAGTGACCGTCTGGAGAGTGCGGGGTCGGACCCTCGCGATGGACGAGATGGCAGCAAACGTCCGATCTGAGGTGTGACTGTACCGTGTCGGCGCACACCCATCGCCCGTCTCCTCGGCCACGCGGCTCCTTATTCAATAAATAGGTTTTAATGTTTTATATTATTTAGTATTTCTTTTGTAAGAGACGACGAGCAGATATCGTCCCTCTCCCCTTTCGATCCCTGTGGCCTTCAACCATCGATAAGATGTAGAGCGGAGGGCTTGGAGTGACGACCATAGCGGGTGGAGGCTGGAAAAGGCGTCTGGCGTCGGAGCTTCGGCCTCCACCTCGAGGGAGGATCTGACCACGACAACTGCTCTGACCCTCCAAAAACATCTCCAGGATCGGAACCAATAAGAAAGCTTCAGAAATGCAGAATTCTACATGAGTGTCTCGCATGCATGTGGTCAAGAAGGGAGGGGAACCCTTCGGGTCCCTGCATCCCCTGGTGCTGGTCCTGTGTGAAGTTAATGACATTGAAGTATAAAAAGTTTAAGAACAGATTAAGATGGATGGAGCTTGGTGACGGTGGTCTCCTCACTGACGAGACTGGAGCATCTCCTGGGCATAAGAAGTTTTGGTGTCTCGGGAGGGTGGAGGCCTCTCTTCTCATGTCCAGGGTGGCAGGATGATTAGAAAGTCCTGGTGTCATGAGGTCAGAGGCTCTCCTTGCTGCTAGTCAGGTATTCCTCTGCTCTCTTATGAGACTCCAGCGCTCTGATGGTGTAAATATCCTGCGGAAGTTCTGATTTCTTGCTGAGGAGCATCTGCTCCTGTGGGGACATCCGTGGCACCTGGACAAGATAAGAAAATCACCGGGCGATCAGTGCGTGCAGCAGACGGGCGGCATTATTACTAGTCATAGGGGAGATACAGGCAGTGGGGTTATGTATGTTTTAGCAGGTGTATGACAGAGGAGACAGTGAAGTATTATGGGGCTCTGCGTATATGGCGCATGCACATGCTGAACCCACCATGAACACGCGCATGGTGGGTGCAGCCGTCATCAGAAGCCCAGGTCCCGTCACCACCAATCAACCAACTACAATGAAGGAGCACAAGCACAACCATCAGCAGTCAGCACCAGCCTTGGGCCAATCACCATCACTCCTCCGACAACCACCGCCAGTCCTCTACTACAACCAGCGCCAGTTGCCACCAGTCCTCCAACTACAACCACCACCAGTCCTCTACTACAACCACCGCCAGTCCTCTACTACAACCAGCGCCAGTCCTCTACTACAACCACCGCCAGTCCGCCCACCAGTCCCCCCAATAAACACCGCCAGTCGCCACCAATCCTCCAACTACAACCACCGCCAGTCGCCACCAGTCCTCCAACTACAACCACCGCCAGTCGCCACCAGTCCTCCAACTACAACCACCGTCCGTCGCCACCAGTCCTCCAACTACAACCACCGTCCGTCGCCATCAGTCCTCCAACTACAACCACCGTCAGTTGCCATTAGTCCTCCAACTACAACCACCGTTCACAGACAGGTGTCGGTAGTAAGTCAGCACCAGTCTGGGATTACAGCTGTCACCCAGTAGGACTACATAGAGGACATGGAGATAAGGCTGGCGAGGAGACTGGCACCCGCAGTGTTCTGGTCAGTATTTGGAGACAGAAGAAGGACGGATCTCTCCCTTATACTCCTCTGTAGGAAGCCAAATACTGACCAGAATTCTGCCACAAAGAAACACGACCAAAGTTTTCTGCACTAGTCGTGTATCAGTGATTAGAAGACTTATCTATACAGTGTGTGTAGTGTGTATGTGACAGTGGAGGCATTCTCACCTACCCCTGCACTCCTGCGGTGTCTAATGTTCCCTCAGATTCTGGTACCATCCACACAAGAATTTCTGAGGCTCCGGTGATGCACAAGAACAGTGACGTCACCACTCGAGCTCATGTGACCATCAGACCCACAGCTGTCCCGAGGGCCTAACCACTGCTGGGCTGGACCAGAAGCAGAAGGAACACCAGATCGGGCCTCAGGGCAGGTGAGTATGCCTTCCCAGAAACTGGACCCTCAGTGAATCACAACAGTAGGGCCAAGTGTGTAAGTGCATGCAGACTCATGAGGGGTAGGTGTGGGGCATCACCTGCACAGCCTCAGTCTCCATTGTCTTCTTTAGGATCTGAATGTCCTCAGCGGTTGGGGTGTCTGTCTCCATGGAGCAGATCAGACTGAGAGCGGGTGGAGAGTTAAACATTGTGTACTGAGGAGGGTGACGAGACAAAGAGAGAGAGAGACATAGTGTGAGAGATCCCTCCAGACCGACACATTATCAGCAGACGAGACGCTCTCATGACATCACTTACCTGTGGGTTCAGCCGCGCCATCTCCTCAATCCGATTCCACATTTCTACTCGCTCTCTTCCTCTGATCTTCCCCCTTGAGGAAACGGTAGAAAAAAGCTCAGGAAAATCGCCCCATACACTCCGCGACTTCCTCCCATTGCACCCGTCCACGAAGCGACCCCCTCCCATTGCATCCGTCCACGCCGCAACCCCCTCCCATTGCATCCGTCCACGCCGCAACCCCCTCCCATTGCATCCGTCAACATGAAGCCACCAACCTCTGCTTCTCGGCCTTGTACTGCTGGGTGCAGTCATCAAAGAGCTTCTGATTCATCTCCATGAAAAGCTTCAGGGCGTTGTAGATCAGTCCGTGTATAGTCCTGCAAGAAGAGGCGGGTCACAATCCTACACGTGGCACGTGTACACGCGTTATACAGAGCACAGATGCAATTATCTTGTGATATAAGTGGAACTAGGACTAACATTTTCCTAATATACAAAGGGCCATAGGATGTGAATAAGCACAAGCGTGAGGGGTGGCAGATGGCATCATGAAGGATCCAGGCAACGGACCAGAAAATTCAAGGATAAATTATAGGACAAGGAGTCCAAGACGGAAAGGTTAACTACTTGTAGAGCAGCCTGGTACAGAGCAGATAAGACAGCAAGCTCCACACAGGAGGACACATGGAAGGGGGAAGAACAGCAAGACAACAGATCCAACACCCAGAGGAGAAACCAGCAGAAGAGACTGACCCCGAGAGGAGAAACCAGCATAGGAAAAACCACCAAAGAGACTGACCAGCCGAAGAGTAGAACCCACATAAGACTGACCCGAGAGGAGAAACCCCTGATATACTTGTCCCCTAGAGTAGAAACCACCAGATGAGACTGACGCCCGAGAGGCGAAACCACCAAATATACTTACTCCCCCCTAAGGTTAAACCACCAGATTAGATACCGCCCGTAGAGTTATAACCACCAGATAACTTACCCCGAATGAGAAACCACCATAAGGTATACGTACCCGGCAGAGAGAAACCAACCCCCAGTATGATACTGTAGCCCTATAGAGGAAACCTACATATAGACTGTCCCCTAGAGAAGATAACCATCATGAAGATACTGACCCCGAAGGAGAAACAACCAATGACAGACTGACCCCGAGAGGAGAAACCACCAGAAGAGACTGAGCCCGAGAGGAGAAACCACCAGATGAGACTGACCCGAGAGGAGGAAACCACCAGAAGAGTCTGACCCCGAGAGGAGAACCACCAGATGAGACTGACCCCGAGAGGAGAACCCACCAGATGAGACTGACCCCGAGAGGAAAAACCAGCAGAAGAGACTGAGCCCGAGAGGAGAAACCACCAGATGAGACTGAGCCCGAGAGGAGAAACCACCAGAGAACTGACCCCGATGAGAACCACCAGATGTAACTGACCCCGAGAGGAGAAACCACCAGAAGAGACTGACCCCGAGAGGAGAAACCACCAGAAGAGACTGACCCCGAGAGGAGAAACCACCAGAAGAGACTGACCCCGAGAGGAGAAACCACCAGAAGAGACTGACCCCAGAGAGAAACGCACCGAAGAGACTACCCCCGAGAGGACAAACCACCAATAGACTGACCCCGAGAGGAGAAACCACAGAATAGACCTGACCCCCCGAGAGAGAAACCACCATAGAACTGACCCTAGAGGAGTAAACCACGCGCAAGAAAGAGTACTACCCCGAGAGGAGAAACCCCCATGAGACTGCCCCGAGAGGAGAAACCACCATAAAAGACTGACCCCGAGAGGATAAAGCCACCAGACAGAGACATGACCCCGAGAGGTAGAACCATGCAGATGGACTGATGCCCGCGAGGATAACCCACAAAAACTACCCTAAGTTAACAAAACTTGATAACCAGGTTTAATGCTCTGTTTTATACATTATGTATGCGTCTCAACACAAGGAATGATAACTCATTCGGTCAACAAGATCCCATCAAAATATGTACAATAGGAATTTTCCTATTTGCAAGGAACCACTTCGAAGGCCGGAAGGACCGCCCTAGATGATAGAGTCAGAACATCGCGTATACTCACGCTAGATTCCGCCACCACCACACAGGGTCACGGTTATAGGTATTCACATCCCACAGCCGGCACATTATCTTATTCGCGTGGTTCTTGTGATTGCGATACAAAGCAAGCGTGGGAATGATGGGTAGGATCTGGCAGCCGTTGTCACTCATCGGCTCAGATATACTCATTATTCGCTAGTTTAAGACTTCCCCGGTATCCGCCACCTGCAACAAGGAAACAAAAAGCCTTAGGACTTTCCATGGTGGAGAAAGGATCAAATATGGGCAAAGCAGAATCAATCCAACCCCACACATAGTCGTGTGACCGTTCCCCCTACCTACAGATCAATCACAGACTGACCTGCCGAACTGCATGTCTGACCGCGCCGGCTAATTAGACAGACGCTGGGGGACCGCGCCGGCTGATTAGACAGACGCTGGGGGACCGCGCCGGCTGATTAGACAGACATGCCTTTGCCCTACAATATGCTGTACAGTACCTGGAAGTGGGGGCTGGACACGCACTGCGCCAGTTGTCTGAACAGGGGCTCCATGATCTTGGTGAACTCTGAAGGCTCCATCACGTCCAAGATCTCTTCCAGTTCATTGAGAAACATGACCTCCTTGGGGCTGTGGGTCCGAGGCCAGAAGCGCAGGAGGCCGGAGATGACCTGAGGGACACATTGTAATAGAGGGTCATGTGATCTGTATCTGGCAGCCCACACCCACCCCTCTGTATACTTCTAGTGCACACATAGAAGGCGCCAGGAGCAGAAGGCTCCGTCCTATGTATAGTGGTGGTGCCAGGGTACTGCAGCTCAGCTTTTATTTAAGGGAAGTGGATCAGAGTTGCAGGTCTCTTGCCCTATAGATTATGGTGCCCACAGGCACTCTTATACTATGGCTGTAGGATTACACTGCTATTATGGATGAGACATACTTCTGGATTGTATAGATGTGGGCGCTCCCTGGCATGGTATTAGAGACCCTCCCCCGGAGTCCCTATGATCCCCAGTACTCACCGGTTCGGTCAGGGTACTGTCCTTCTCCAGGAATTGCACCACACAGTACGCCAGCTGCCGGAGGAGAGAGACAGTAGGATGTATGTTATAGAGCTGGGATGTAATACAACCAGCAGGGGGCAGTGGCACATGACCTGGTCATCCTGAGCTCCTGCCCTTCTATAGATTATATGAAGCCCGTCCCCCCTCCCCACCCCAAAGTATGGAGATGCCGAACTAATTCACATCCTCTAACATCCATTTGCACGCTGAGCCTCTGCCCCAGGGTACGGGTTTGACCACCCACAGGACTGAGACGTACCCTACTGCCGCCATGACGGGTACCTGAGGGTGGTAGACGCTCAGAGACTTGGCCTTGTGCAGGGGGAGCAGCACTCGGATCAGGAACATCTTGTGCTCTTCCTTCAGAGGAAGTGCGAAGCCATTAATAATACTGCAACGAGAATGTAAAGAGACAAGGTCATCCGCTGGGGTCATCTAGAGAGCGACCCCCCACAGAGACCGAGCCTGGAGACCGCCGTACCTGCCGAGAATCTCCAGGAGTTCAGCGATCCCGTTGTGATGTTCTGTCTCGTAAATAAACCTAAGGAAAAATCACATGACAGGAAGTGACCACGCCCACCACTGATGACATGAAATCGGCAAAATTACCTATAGCAACCAATCAGGACGCCATGTTTATTTCTGTAGGGGTTTTTTTTTTTAGCCAAATCTGGGTTTTTCATTTAACAGGGGGTGTAAAGGCAGAGCTAGAAGCTGATTGGCTGCTATGGGTGACTACGGAGGTCACCGGTATAAGGGGAGGGGGGGTTGTCGTACCTGTAGAAGATGTTATTAATGTGCCGCCTTATATACGCTCGTAGTCCCAGGAACTTTCCATAAATCCGATGCAGGATTGTCTTCAGGAAGTCTCGCTCTCTGGGGTCTTCACTGTCAAACAGATCAAGGAGCTGAGGAGACAAGTGAGGGGGGGCGCATATGTCACACACATGGGGGGTCTCCACCGCACCCAAACACATGAGCCCCGGCTCTTACCGACAGCACAAACTTCTGGTCAATGTATTTCTTGGCCACGTTGGGCTGGAAGTCGGGAGACTCCAGGAATCTGAGGAAAAACTCGTAAACCAGCTGCGGGACGTGAGAAAATAGAAGCGATGAGCGAGGGTCCGAGGAGGAGACCCCTCCATGAATACAGCACACGGGTTACATATAGAAGGACGCCCTTACCTGTAGATGGGGCCACGCCGCCTCCAGCGTAGGCTCGTCCTCCTCCGGGTCAAACTCTGCTCCACTGGGGTTAGAAGAGGGCGGGAGCGGCCGGAACAAATTCACTGAGAACTGACAAGCGCAAGGCAGGAGTTAGGACCCAGCACTGTCCTGAAGTGCTCTGTGCTGCAGATAACAGCGAGGGGTCTCTCACCATGTACACGGCCTCGGGGTAGATGCAGTCGGTCAGCACGTCACGGCTGTGTGTGATGTACTCCACCATCTCGCTGAGCGCTGCCCTCTTCACCTCCTTGTACTTCAGGTCGCTGAGTGGGTCCGACACAAAGTCAAAGAGGACCCCGCACTGACGAATCTTCTGGACAAACAGGGTCTCCCGCTCCTCCCCCGGGGGGCAGTCTGTGGAGCGAGACAAGAGAAGGAAGTCATAAGCTGCTGAAAACTGCTCAGAGATCTCCAGCAAAACCTGTCGTCCGTCACCTGGTGCCCGTGAGCCCGTCGCCCCTCTCCTTGCACCCGTGATGTCATTACTTACCCCAACCCCACCTTGCATACTTACCCCCGTGATGTTCATGATTGCCCCCCCCCCGCCCCGTGGTCATGCCTACCACCACTGATTCATTACTTTACTTTGCCCCCCCCGCCCCGTGTCATCACTTACCACCCGTGATGTCCGATGTGTACGGACATTGCGGAGTCTCACCTTTTAGCGGTGGGAGTTTGTGGAGTTCTCTGTTCTTGCTGAGGCTGAATCTAGATGAGCTCTGCCTCCGCTCCCGCTTCACCACCTGACCCCCGCCGCCATATTGGATCTTGTTTAGCTGAGTTGGGGGCGGAGCACTGGGGCTGGGGCGCTTGTTCACCCCCTGCTGAGCCTGCAGACACATAACATGCACCAGGTTATTATAAGCCGCCAGGTCCCTTATCACATATTCCTGACACCAGCACCGACCACATGTCATCACAGCAACACAGGTTATAGTGTTATGTTTGTCCCTGAGAGATGTGTAATCAGACTCACACACTGCTGTGGCTCTGATCTCTCTGCAGCCATTGTTATGTTTGTCCCTGGAGATGTGTTATCAGACCTCAACACTGCTGTGCTCTGTGCTCCTGCAGCCAGTGTTATGTATTGTCCCTGGAGAGATGTGTAATCAGACCTCACACTGCTGTGCTCTGTGCTCTCTGCAGCCAGTGTTATGTATTGTCCCTGGAGATGTTTGTAATCAGACCTCACACTGCTGTGCTCTGTGCTCTCTGCAGCCAGTGTTATGTATTATCCCTGGAGATGTATAATCAGACCTCACACGCTGTGCTTTGTGCTCTCTGCAGCCATGTTATGTTTGTCCCCCTGGAGAGATGTGTAATCAGAACCTCACACTGCTGTGCTCTGTGCTCTCTGGCAGCCAGTGTTATGTATTGTCCCTGGAGTGATGTGTATCAGATACCTCACACTGCTGTGCTCGTGCTCTCTGCAGCCAGTGTTATGTATTGTCCCTGAGTGATGTGTAATCAGACCTCCACATTGCTGTGCTCTGTGCTCTCTGCAGCCAGTGTTTTGTACTGTCCCGAGAGATTTGTTAATCACACCTCACACTGCTGTGCTCTGTGCTCTCTGCATCCAGTGTTATGTACTGTCCCTTGTGAGAATGTGGTAAATCCAGACCTCACACTGCTGCTGTCTCCTGGCTCCTGCAGCCAGTGTTATTATTTGTCACTTGAGAGATGTGTAATCAGACCTCACACTGCTGTGCTCTGTGCTCTCTGCACCAGTGTTATGTATTGTCCCTGAGAAGATGTGTACAGACCTCACACTGCTGTGCTCTGTGCTCTTTGCAGCCAGTGTTATGTATTGCCCTGGAGAGATGGTGTAACCAGACCGCACAACTGCTGTGCTCTTTGCTCTCTCGACCAGTGTTTGTACTGTACCCCGTAGATATGCTGTATCAGACCCTCACACTGCTGTGCTCTGTGCGCCAGTGTTTATGTATTTGTCCCGCTGGAAATGTTAATCGACCTCACACTGCTGTGCTCTTGCTCCTCTGCAGCCAGTTTTATGTACTGGCCCTGGAGAGAATGTGTATTCCTACTCACACTGCCTGTGGCCTTGTGATCCTCTGCCAGCCATTGTTATGTTTGTCCCTGAGGAGATGTGTAATCATACCCTCACACTGCTGTGCTCTGCTGCAGACCATTGTTTATGTATTGGTCCCCTGGAGTGACTGTTAATCAATCCCTCACACTGCGTGTCTCTTGTGCCTCTTGCAGCCAGTGTTATTATTGTCCTGAGTTAGATGTGGTAATCAGACCTCACTATTGCTGGTGCTCTGTGCTCTCTGCAGCCATGTGTTATGTCTGTCCCTAGAGAGATGTGTATCACCTCACACCGCCTGTGCTCTGTTGCTCATCTGCATCCATGTTATGTACTGTCCCTGTAGATGTGTATCAGACCCTCACACTGCTGTGCTCTGGTCTCTCTGCAGCCAGTTTATGTTATTGTCCTGGAGAGATTTGTAAATCAGACCTCACACTGCGTGCTCTGTGCTCTCTGCAGCCAGTGTTATTGTATTGTCCTGGAGAGATGTGTATCAAGTACTCACACTGGCTGTGCTCTGTGCTCTCCTGCAGCAACGTGTTATGGTATTGTCCCTGGAGAGATGTGTACCCGACTCACCTGCTGTGCTCCTGTTGCTCTCTGCATCCAGTGTTATGTACGTGTTACCCGGAGGGATGATGTAATCAGACCTCCACATGCTGTGTCCTGTGCATGCCAGTGTTATGTATTTCCCTGGAGAGGATGTAATCAAGTACCTCCACTGCTGTGCCTGTGCTCTCTGTCAGCCAGGGTTATGTACTGGTCCCTGGAGAGAATGTGTAATCAGATACCTCACACTGCCTGTGCTCGTGTGATCTCTGCAGTCAGTTTATGTATTGTCCCTGTGAGAGATGTGTCAAATACCTCAACACTGCTGATGCTCCTCTGCAGGCTCCTAGTGTTTTATGTATTGTCCCTGGAGAGATGTGTAATCAGACCTCACACTGCTGTGCTCTGTGCTCTCTGCAGCCAGGTTAGTGTAATGTCCCTGAGAGATGTGTACTCAGACCTCACACTGCTGTGCCTCTGCTACCAGTGTTATGGATTGTCCTGGAGAGATGTGTAATCAGACCTCACACTGCTGTGCTCTCTGCGCCAGTGTTATGTATTGTGCCTGGAGAGAATGTATAATCAGACCTCACAGCTGTGTGCCTGTGCTTCTCTGCACCAGTTTTGTATTGTCCCTGGAGAGATGTTTACTAGACTCCCACTGCTGTGCTCGTTGGCTCTCGCAGTCCAGTTTATGGTATTTTGTCCCTTGAGAGATGTGTATCAACCGTCACACTGCTGTGCGCTGTGCTCTCGCAGCCAGTGTTATGTATTATCCCCTGGAGAGATGTTGTAGATCAGACCTCACACTGCTCGTGCTTGTGCTCTCTGCATCAGTGGCTATGTTCTGGTCCCTGGAGCTAGTGTGTAACAGACCTTAACTCACACTGCTGTGCTCTGTGCTCTCTGCATCCAGTGTTATGTATGCCCCTGAGAGATGTGTAAATCAACCTCACACTGCTGTGCTCTGGTGCTCTCTTGCACCCATTGGTGTTAGTATTGTCCCTGTACGTGATGTGTAATCATGACCTCACTTCTGCTGTGCTCTGTGCTCTCTGCAGCCAGTGTTATGTTATTGTCCCCTGGATGATTTAATCAACGCCAACACTGCGTGCTTCCTGTGTCTCTGCAGCCAGTGTTATGTATTGTCCCTGGAGAGATGTGTAATCAGCCTCACCTGCTGTGCTTCTGTGCTCTCGCATCCAGTGTTCTGTAACTTTCCCTGGGAGATGTGTAATCAGACCTCACACGTGCTGTGCTCTGTGCTCTTCTGCACCAGTGTATGTATTGTCCCTTGGAGAGATGTGTAAGCAGACCTCACACTGCCTGTGCTCTGTGCTCTCTGCAGCCAGTGTTATGTCTTTCCCTTAGAGATGTGTATCAGACCTACCCTGCTGTGCTCTGTGCTCTCCTGCAGCCCAGTGGTTTATGTATTGTCCCTGGAAGAAGATGTGTAATCGACCTTCCACACTGCTTGTCGCTCGGTGCTCTCTGCAAGCCAGTGTTATGTACTGTCCCTGGAGGATGTGTCTCACACGCCACCACTGCTGTGCTCTGTCCTCTCCGTCTGCATCCAGTGTTTGTCTGTCCCTGAGAGATGGTTTAGCAGAACCTCACACTGCTGGTGCTCTGTGCTCTCTGGCACCATGTTTGTATTGTCCCTGAGAGATGTGTAATAGACCTCACACTGCTGTTCTCTGTGCTCTCCTGCGTCGCACCGTGTATGTACGTCTCCTTGAGAGATGTGTAAGTCAGACCCTCACACTGCTGTGCTCTGTGCTCTGCTGCACCAGTGTTATTATTGTTCCCTGGAGAGATGTGTATCAGACCTCACACCTGCTGTGCTCTGTGACTCTCCCCCTGCGCCAGTGTTATGTAACTAGTCCCTGGATAGATGTGTAATCCAACCTCACACGTGCTGTTCTGTGTCTCTAGCCCTGTTAGTATTGTCCCTGGAGAGATGTGAATCTCATACCTCACACTGCTGTGCTCTTCTTCTCTCACCAGTGGTTTTATGTATTGGTCCCTGGAGAGATGTGTATCAGACCGCTCACACTGCTTGCTCTGTGCTCTCGCTCGCCATTGTTATGTAATGTCCCTGGAGAGATGTGTAATCAGCCCTCACACTGCTGCTCTCTGCCAGGCCACGTGTTATTTATGTCCCTGAGAGATGTTAATCAATACCATCACCTGGCTGTGGCTCTCTGCAGCCAGTGTATTATTGTGGCCTGAGAGATTGTGTAATAAAGACCGCAAAACACTGCTTGCTCTTGTGCAAGCCAGTTTATTTTGTCCCCTGGATCGATGTGGGCTGCAACCTCACACTGCTGTTGCTCTGTGGGCTCGCTCTGCAGCCTGTGTTATGTATTGTCCCTGGAGATATTGTAATCAGCTCACACTGCTGTGCTCTGTGCTTCTGCCCAGTGTTATGTATTGTGCTGGAGATGTGTAATCAGACCTCACACTGCTGTCTCTCTCTGCATCCAGTGTTATGTACTGTCCCCTGAGAGATGTGTAATTCAGAACCTCAACACTGCTGTGCTCTGTGGCAGCCAGTGTATGTATTGTCCCTAGGAGAGTGTGTATCAGACCTCAACACTGCTGTTCTCTGTGCTCCTCCAGCCTGTGTTATGTATTGTCCCTGGAGAGATGTTGTAATCGACCTCACACTGCTGGCTCTGTGCTCTCTGCGGCTCCGTGTTATGTACTGTCCCTGGAGATGATTGTATCATGATCCTCACACTTGCTGTGTTCGTGTGCTCTCTGCTGGCCGTGTTCTGATTGTCCCGGAATAGTGTAATAGACCTCACAACTGCTGTGTTCCTGTTGCTCTTCTGCAGCCCATGTTATGTATGGTCCCTGGAGAGATGTGTAATCAGAACCTCACACTGCTGGCTCTGTGCTCTGCAGCCATGTTTATGGTATTGTCCCTGAGAGATGTGTATCAGACCTCACCTGCTGTGCTCTGTGCTCTCGCAACCGAGTGTTTGTATTGTGCCTGGAGGATGTGTAATCAGACCTCACACGTGCTGTGCTCTGTGCTCTCTGCCTCAGTTTTATGTATGTCCATGGAGAGATGTGTAATCGACCTCACACTGCTGTGCTCTGTGATCTGCTGCATTCAGTATTGTTCCCTGGAGAGAATGTCAATCATTCCTCACACTCGCTGTGCTCTGTGCTCTCTGCAGCCAGTGTTATGTATTATCCCTGGAGAGTGTGTAACAGACCTCACACGCTGTGCTCTTGCTCTCTGCAGCCAGTGTTATATGGTCCTGGAGAGATGTGAATCACCCCTCCACTGCTGTACTGGTGCTTCTGCAGCCGGTGTATGTATTGTCCTGGAAGATGTGTATCAGACCTCACACTGCTGTACTTCTGTGCTCTCTGCGAGCCAGGTGTTAGTGTACTGTCCTGGAGAGATGTGTAATCGACCTCACACGCTGGGCTCTGTGCTCTCTGCAGCCAGTGTATGTATTGTCCCCTGAGAGATTGTATCAGACCTCACACTGCTGTGCTCTGTGCTCTCTGCAGCCATTGTTTATTACTGGCTCCCTGGAGAATGTGTAATCAGACCTCACACTCTGTGCTCTGTGCTCTCTGCAGCAGTGTTTTGTACTGTCCCTCGGAGAGGATGTTAATCAGCACATCACACTGCTGTGCTCTGTGCTCTCTGCAGCCAGTGTTATACTGTCCCTGGAGAGAGTGTATAATCAACCTCACACTGGCTGTGCTCTGGCTCTCTGCAGCCAGTGTATGTACTGTCCCTGAGAGGTTGTAATCAGACCTCACACTGCTGTACTCTGTGCTCTCTGCAGCCAGTGTTATGTATAGTCCCCTGGACGAGATGTGTAATCAGACCTCACACTGCTTGCTCTGTGCCTCTGCACCAGTGTTTATGTTGCTGTCCCTGAAGAGATGTGTAATCAGACCTCACACTGGCTTGTGCTCTGTGCTCTCTGCAGCCAGTGTTTGTATGGTCCCTGGAGAGATGTGTAATCAGACCTCACAACACGCTGTGCTCTGTGCTCTCTGCAGCCAGTGTTATGTATGTGCCCTGGAGAATGTGTAATCAACATCACACTGCTGTGCTCTGTGCTCTCTGCAGCCAGTGTTATGTATTGTCCCTGGAGAGATGTGTAAATCAGACTCCACACTGCTGTGCTCTGTGCTCTCGCAGCCAGTGTTATGTATGTCCCTGAGAGATGTGTAATCACACCTCACACGCTGTGCTCTGTGCTCTCTGCAGCCAGTGTTATGTATTGTCCCCTGGGAATGTGTAATCAGACCTCACACTGCTGTGCTCTGCTGCTCTCTGCGGCCAGTGTTATGTATTGTCCCTGGAAGATGTGTAATCAGACCTCACACTGCTGTGCTCTTGCTCTCTCAGCCAGTGTTATTTATGTCCCTGGAGAGTGTGTAATCAGCACCTCACCCTGCTGTGCTCTGTGCTCTCTCTGCAGCCAGTGTTATGTACTGTCCCGGAGAGACGTGTAATCAGACCTCCACTGCTGTCTCGTGTCCTTCTGCAGCCAGTGTTATGTTGTCCCTGGAGATGTGTAATCAGACCTCACACTGCTGTGCTCTGTGCTCTCTGCAGCCATGTTTAGGTATTTGTCCTGGAGAGTGTGTACAGACCTCACACTGCTGTGCTCTTGCTCTCTGCAGCCATGTGTATGTACTGTCCCGGAGAGATTGGTATCAGACCTCACACTCTTGCTGTGCTTGTGCTCTCTGCAGCCAGTGTTGTATGTGTCCCTGGAGAGATGTGTATCAGACCTCACACTGCTGTCCTGTGCTCCCGTGCAGCCAGTGTTTATGTATTGGTCCCTTGCAGAGATTGTGTAATCAGACCTCACACTGCTGTGCTCTGTGCTCTCTGCAGCAGTGTTATGTCACTGTCCCTGGAGAGATGTGTAATCAGACCTCACCTGCTGTGCTCTGTGCTCTCTGCAGCCAGTGTTATGTTATTGTCCTTGGAAGATGTGTATCAAGACCTCACACTGCTGTGCTCTCTCATCTGCAGCCAGTGTTATGTATTGTCCCGAGAGATGTGTATCAGACCTCACACTGCTGTGCTCTTGTGTGCTCTCTGCAGCCAGTGTTATGTATGTCCCTGGAGAGATGTGTATCAGACCTCACCCTGCTGTGCTCTGTGCTATCTGCACCAAGTGTTATGTACTGTCCCTGGAGAGACTGTAATCAGCCTCACACTGCTGTGCTCTGTGCCGTCTGCAGCCAGTGTTATTATGTCCCTGAGAGGATGTAATCAGACCTCACACTGCTGTGCTCTGGCTCTCTGAGCCAGTGTTATGTATTGTCCCTGGAGAGAATGTGTAATCAACACTCACACTGGCTGTGCTCTTGTCTCCTGCGCCAGTGTTATGTAATTGTCCCGGAGAGATGTGTAATCAGACCTACTACTCTGTCTCTGTGCTCCCTGCACCAGTGTGTATGTATTGTCCCTGGAGAGATGTGTAATCAGACTCACACTGCTGTGCTCTGTGCTCTCTTGCATGGTCAGTTGTTATGTACTGTCCCTGGAGAGATGTGTAATCAGACCTCACAACCTTTTTGCTGTGTCTCTGTGCCTCTCTAAGCCCATGTTAATGTCTTTCCCTGGCGAGATGTGGTATCAGACTCAAACTTGCGTGCCTTGCTTCCTCTCTGCCGCCAGTGTTTGTATTGTCCCTGGAGAGATGTGTAATCAGACCTCACACTGCTGTTGCTCTGTGCCTCTGCAGCCGTGGTTATGTAAACTGTCCCTGAAGATGTGTAATCAGACCTCACACTGCTGTGCTCTGTGCAGCCAGTGTTACACCAGGCACAGTACATAACATTGGCTGCAGTCTGTAGGGTAGAGGTTTAGTAATATAATTGTGAACATGGAGGGGAACTTGTGATTCAGCAAGAAATGAGACGAGATCTGTGGAAGATACTTCTAGAAGATTGTAGAAAATTCCATAGAACGTTTTCCTGTCCTCGGTCCCAGGAGCCTCCAGGGACATCGTCTAATTATACCAAGGGCGCTCTGAGGTCAGGAGATGATACACAAGAAACTCAGCTAACGGATGAGTCAGAGGGATTCTAACACTGCGGGACACATGAGGTTAATGGCCCAGCAGGGGTGGGGGCTTGACCACCCAGATGCCCCCTGACACGCCCCCTCATGACAGATGCCTCCCGACACGCCCCCTCATGACAGATGCCTCCCGACACGCCCGCTCATGACAAATGACTCGTGGCCACGCCCCCTATGACAGATGCCTCCCCGTCACGCCCCCTCATGACAGAAGTGCCCCCCTCACGCTCCCCTCATGACAGATGCCTCCCGTCACGCGCTCCCCTCATGACAGATGCCGGCCCCTCCCTCCGTCACGCTCCCTATGACAGATCGCTCCCCGTCAACTCGCCCACGCTAGACAGAGTCCTCCGGTCACGCCCCCTACAGATGATCCTCCCGTTCACCGCCCCCTTACAGATGCCTCGCCCGTCACGCCCTCTCCTGACAGATGCCTCCCTGTCACGCCCCCTCTATGACAATGCCTCCCTGTCACGCCCCCTATGAACACGATGCCTCCCCGGTCACCGCCTCCCTATGACAGATGCCTCCGGTCCTACCCCCATGACAGAATGCCTCCCGGTCACGCCCCCTATGACAGATGCCTCCCGGCACCCTCCACCCTATAGAGATGCCTCCCCCGGTCACACGCCCCCTATGACAATGCCTCCCGTCACGCCACCCTATGACAGATGCCCGCCGGTCCGCCCCTATGACAGATTGCCTCCCGTCACGCACCCCTATGACAGATCGCCTCCCGGTCCACGCCCCCATGACAGATGCCTCCCGTCACATCCGCCCCCATGACAGATGCCTCCCGGTCATCGCCCCTATGACAGATGCCTCCCCGTCCACGCCCCCTCGAGACAGATGCCTCCCTGGTCTCTAAGCAGACCCTCCCTCACGCCATACGGAATGCCTCCGGCACGCCCCCTAATGACAGATTGCCTCCGTCACGCCTCCTCTATACTAGATGCCCCCGCACGCCCCCCCTCATGACATGCCTCCCCTCACGCCCCTCATGACAGAGCTCGACACTCCCGCGCAACGCCCCTCTTGCAGTTCCCCCCGCACACGCCCCTCATGACAGTGCCCTCCCCGCACCGCCCCCATGACAGATGCCTCCCCGTCACGCCCCCTCATGACAGATGCCTCCCCTCACGCCCCCCTCATGTACAGAGTATGCCTCCCTTCGTCACGCCCCCTCATATCAGATGCCTCCCCGTCACCTGCCCCTCATGACCGATACCATCGCCCGACACGCCCCGCTCATTACATGAGTGCCTCCACGTACCGGGGGGGCCCCCTCATGACAGATGCTTCACCCGATCACGCCCCCCTCTGACAGAGCTCCCCCCCGACACCCCCGCCCCCTAGATCAGATGTGGCCTCCCCGACCGCGCCCCCTCATGACGATGCCTCCCCGTCAACAAACGCCCCTCATTCAGAACCATCCACACCCTGACTATGCCCCCAGTCCCCTACAGAGTCCCCCTTCAGCCCTATTAGGCCCCCGACCCGAATGCCCCCCGTACACGCCCCTCATGACATGCTCGAACCCCTGCCCCCCGTCACGCCCCCCTCTGACAGATATGCCTCCGCTACGGCGCCCCCTCATGACGGACCCTCCTCACGACACCCCCCTCATGACGAGTGCCTCCCTTCACCCCCCCCCTCATGACAGATGGCCTTCCCCGTCACGCCCCCTGACCGTGCCCTCACTCATGACAGATGCCCTCCCGACATCGCCCCTCATGACAGATGCCCTCCCGTCTCCCTATAGATGCCCCCGCCCGTCCTGCGCAGCATGTCAATCCTCCTCCCCACGCCCCACATGCCATGGCCCTAGCCCCTATACGTGCCCCTCCGCCTTCACGACGCCCCCTCATGACAGATCCTCCCGTCACCCCCTCATGACAGATGCCCTCCCGTCACGCCCACTCATGACAAATTCCCCTCACACAGCCCTCAAACAGTCGCCCCGCACGCTTCATTACAGATGCCTCCCCGTCCCGCCCCCTCATGACAGATGGCCGTCCCCTCCGTCTACAGATGCCTCCCCGTCAATGCAGCAGATGCTCACCTCCGCCGTCACCCCCTCATGACAGATAGCCATCCCCGTCCGCCCCCGTCATACCGATGCCTCCCCTTCACGCCCCCTCAATGACAGATGCCTCCCCCGTCACACCCCCACCTCAATGAAGCAGATGGCCGTTCCGCATAAGCCCCCCTCATACAGATTCCTCCCGTCACCCCCCTTCATACAGTGCCCTCCCCGTCACTCCCCCCGTCATACAGATGCTCCCCCGTCACGCCCCCCTCATGACAGATGCCTCCCGTCACGCCCCCTCATGACAGATGCCTCCCCCCGTCACCCCCCCTCATGACAGATGCCTCCCGGTCACCGCCCCTCATTACAGATTCCCTCCCTGTCCACGCCCCCTCATGACAGATAATTCGGGGTGGAGCCCACCTTCTATCAGATGCTCCCTGACGCTATGATTGACTCCTGTCCCACAGCCGTATTGAGGACCCTACCATGCCCCCTGATGACAGTGGAGCCACCCTTCCCCATCCCAGACCACGCCCCCTCCTGGGAAATGGCTCCTGACAATGCCTAATGATAGAGACAGTGTTATCCCACCATGGCCTCACTACCCATGACAGGGAGGCGACTCCTGACCCACCCTCCCTTCGATAATGTATGTCCTTCTCCTTCTATGATCAGTGAGATCCCCCCTGACCCCTCATCTTCTGAACCCTATGATGACCCTCACCCTCTTAGAATGAGGATTCAACCTTAGGCAACCACTGCCTAATGATAAATGATTTCTGACTCCTCCTCTTTGTGATAATTCATAAACCACAACTTGATGATTAGATGTCTCCTGACCCAACCCACGCATAATAATGAGATCTACGATTGCTGAGAAGTGATCTCTTCAGAACAGGAGGTGTCAGACTTTTGTAGGCTACTGGTCCTCCCTTCCTAGATCCTGTGTCGGACACATGACGGTCACCCTTCCTCCCGTCTGCTTCCAGAGATGCCGATAATAATGAGCCTTCGTGTATATCTTGCCTCATTTTTCTTACTCCTTCTGTTGTTCGCCATCATGAGTCAGGTTTGTGTGGCCAGTCCATGATCACATTACCATCAGTCACACACACATGCCAACATCCCAACCACATCACATCTCTTCCAATAGCTATGTCCTCAACATTCAACATCCCCGACACAATAAAAAGCTGTCAAAGAGAGCCGCCAGTCCTCTAGTGGCCCGTGTGGAGGCCCGCACTCCACCCTCCTCACGCGGGCCTGCCCTCTCTTACCGTTCTTCCCCGCACCCCTTCGTTCCCCTCGCTCCTGTGAATTTCCCCTTCAGGCATCACCGGCTCCTAGGAACACAAAGCCTTGGAAGTTACGTAAGCCGAGAGCCTCTATCGCTCTCTCTCTGTGTTGATCCGCTCTCCACTGTCTCTCTCTCTGCCCCCCCCCCTTCTCTCTCTCTGGCCCCCCCCACCGCTCTCTCCTGGGCCCCCCACCCCTTTCTCTCTCTCTGGTGCCCGCCCCCCCCACCTCTTCTCTCTCTCTGGGGCCGCCCCCCCCCCACTCCTTCTCTCTCTCTGGGGCAGACCCCCCCTCCTTCTCTCTCTCTGGGGCCGCCCCCCCCCCTTCTCTCTCTCTGGGGCCGCCCCCCCCTCTTTCTCTCCTCTGGTGGGGGGCCGCCCCCCCCCTCCTTTCTCGTCTCTCTGGGCCGCCCCCCCCCCCCTCTCATCTCTGGTCTGCCCCCAACCCCTCCTTCTACTCTCTCTGGGCTGGCCCCACCCCCCCCCTCCTTCTCTCTCCCTCTCTGGGGCCGCCCCCACCACCCTCCTTCTCTCTCCTGTGTTGCCGCCCACCCCCGCCCTCCTCTCTCGCTCTGGGGCCGCCCCCCCCCTTCCTCCTCTCTGGGGCCGCCCCCCCCTTTCTCTCTATCTTGGCCGCCCCACCCCCATTTCTCTCTCTCTGGGGCCTCCCCCCCCCCTCCTCTCATCTCTGCTTGGAGCGGCCCCCCCCCTCCTTCTCTCTCTCTCTGGGCTGCCCACCCCCCTCCTCTCTCTCTCTGGGCTGCCCCCCCCCTTCTCTCTCTCGGGGGCTCCCCCACCCCCTTCTTCTCTCTCTTCTGGGCTGCCCCCCCCCCCCTTCCCTTCTCTCTCTTGTCTGCCCCCCCCCCTCCTTCTCTCGTCTCTCGGGAGCGCCCCCCCCTCCTTCTCTCTCTCCTCCTGGGGCCGCCCCCCCCCTCCTTCTCTCTCTCTCTGGGGCCGCCCCCCCCCCCCCCTCCTCCTCTCTGGGGCCGCCCCCCCCCTTCTCTCTCTCTGGGCCCCCCCCCCCTCCTTCTCTCTCTCTGGGGCCGCCCCCCCCCCTCCTTCTCTCTCTCTGGGGTTGCCCCCCCTCCTTCTCTCTCTCCTGGGGTTGCCCCCCCTCCTTCTCTCTCTCTGGGCTGCCCCCCCGCCTTCTCTCTACTCGTGCCTCTCGGGCTGCCCCCCCCCCTCCTTCTCTCTCTCTGGGCCCGGCCCACCCCCGCCCCTCCTTCTCTCTCTCTTCTTGGCCCCCCCCTGACGGGAGGGGAAGGCCGAAAGGCGGTACATAAGGCTCCTGGGCCCCCCCGCGCCTCCTTCTCTCCTCTCTGTCACCACCCCCCCCTCTCTCCTCTCTGGGCCGCCTCCTCCCCCTCACTTCTCTCTATCTGGGCCGCCCCCCCCTCTTCCTCGCTCTCTGGGCAGACCTCACCCCCCTCTTTCTCGCTCTCTGGGCCTCCCCCTCCTCTTCTCGCTCTCTTGGGCCCGCCCCCCCCTCTTTCTCGCTCGTCTGGGCCGCCCCCCCATCTTTCTTCTCTCTCTCTGGGGCCGCCCCCCCCCTCTTATCTCGTCTCTCCTGGGGGGCCCACGCCCCACCCCTCTTTCTCGCTCTCTGGGGCCGCCCCCTCCCTCTTTCTCTCTCTCTGGGGCCGCCCCCCCCCCCTCTCTCTCTCGGGGGCCGCCCCCCCCCTCTCTCTCTCTGGGGCCGCCCCCCCCCCTCTCTCTCTCTGGGCCGCCCCCCCCCCCCTCCTCTCTCTCTGGGGCCGCCCCCCCCCCTCTCTCTCTCTGGGGCCGCCCCCCCCCCCCTCTCTCTCTCTCTCCTTTTGTCCAGCCCCCCCCCCCTCGCTCCTCATCGGTCGTCCTGTTGGGCCTGTTCCTCATCTCCCTTGTGTGGTGGCCTCTCTTTCCCTGTCCTCTCTGCCTGTGGAGCCGTCTCCCCTCTGGTGCCTGCCCCCCCTTCTCTCTCTCTGGTGCCGTCCCCCACCCCCCTTCTCTCTCGTGGCGTCCCCACCCCTTCTCTCTCTCTCTGGGCCCCCCCCCCTTCTCTCTCTCTCTGGGGCCGCCCCCCTCTCTCTCTCTGGGGCCGTCTGTGGGTGCTGTCTCTCCCTCTCTGTGGAGCCGTCTCTCCCTCTCTCTCTCTCTCTCTGTGTGGGGCCGTCTCTCTCTCTCTGTGTGGGGCCGTCTCCCCCCGTCCTCTCTCTCTCTCTGTGTGGGGCCGTCTCTCAAAACGCCCGTCTCTCTCTCTTCTCTTTGTGGGCCGTCTCTCCTCTCTCTGCTCTGTGTTGGGCCGGCTCTCCCCGCCGTCGCTCTCCTCCTCTCTGTGTGGGGCCGTCTCTCTCTCTGTGTGGCGCCGTATCTCTCCCCGTTCTCTCTCTCTCTGTGTGGCGGCCGTCTCTCCCCGTCTCTCTCTCTCTGTGTGGCGCCGTCTCTCCCCGTCTCTCTCTCTCTCTCTCTGTGTGGGGCCGTCTCTCCGTCTCTCTCTCTCTGTGGTGGGGGGCCGTCTCTCCCGTCTCTCTCTCTCTCTGTGTGGAGCCGTCTCTCCCTGTCTCTCTCTCTCTGTGTGGAGCCGTCTCTCCCTCTCTCTCTATTGCCGTCTCTCCCGGTCTCTCACCTTCTCTTTCTTGGGTTTATACGGCATTTCTGCTGATGTCTCTTGACGTCTCTCGTCCTCTCGGGAGGTCTCTGCGGATTTTCGGTGCCGTCCGACGTGTGACGTCATTGAGCCGGCGGAATGACGTTGCCGCGTACGTGTTGCCATGGTAACAGTCGGGTTCTCGTTCAGTCTTTTGAGTTCGGCACGTGACGTCAGTCCTGTCCCCCGCGCCCCGCCCCCAGGACACGCCTTCCTGCGGCCATTTTTCTCCACCTTCCACGTTCTCCCGCCATATTTTACCTCACCCTTCAAATCTGATGACACATCATGAAGGAGCGTGCAGGGAGGGTCACGGGTCAGGGTCTGGAGGGTAGTCAGGGGTCAGAGTATCATGTCACAAAGTAATAAAGGGGGGGCAGTCTGTGTCAGGCAACAAATTTAGTTGTGACAGGTTCAGGTAACTTGGAAGTACGGTCAGACGTGACAGGGTCAGGAGCTAAAGGGCGGTCGTGTGACAGGGTCAGGAGCTAAAGGGCGGTCGTGTGACAGGGTCAGGAGCTAGAGGGGCGTCATGTACAGGGTCTGGAGCTATATAGCGGTGTCATGTAACGGTTAGGAGCTAGAGTGGTGTTGTGTGACAGGGTCAGGAACTTAGAGGGCGTCATGTGACAGGGTCAGGAACTAGCATGGCGTCTTGTGACAGGGTGAGGAGCTAGGGGCCGTCCTGTGACAGGGTCAGGAACTAGGGGGGTGTCATGTGACAGGGTCAGGAACTAGCGGGCCGTTGTGCGACAGGGTCAGGAGCTAGGGTCCGTCGTGCGACAGGGTCAGGAACTAGAGGGGCGTCATGTGACAGTTTCAGGAGCTAAAGGGGCGTCATGTGACAGGGTCAGGAACTAGAGGGGCGTCATGTGACAAGGTCAGGAGCTAAAGGGGCGTCATGTTACAGGGTCAGGAGCTAAAGGGGCGTCATGTGACAGGGTCAGAAACTCGAGGGGCTTCATGTGACAGGGTCAAAGCTGGACATGTGGCCTGAACTGGCGCTGTACGCCTTGGAGGTTCTTGCCTGCCCTGCCGCTAGCGTGTTGTCAGAGCGGGTTTTCAGTGCAGCTGGTGGAATCCTCACCGACTGACAGGCTGACGCTTATCAAGATGAATAAAGCCTGGATTTCTCAGGATTTCCATTCTCTACCAGGTGAAAGCAGCTCAACCTGAATAATTCTCATATATGCACTCCTCCTTCTCTTTGTACACTAAAGCAGAGGCAACTATTTTATGCACTCCTCCTTCTCTTTGTACACTAAAGCAGAGGCAACTATTTTTTGCCAGGGCCAATTGGCTCTACCTGTAGTACTATATCTATTTAATTTTTCTGGAGGGCCACCTACCCGGTCCTCTGTTTTAAACAATTTTTGGGAGTGCCACAGTCTCCATAGCAGCCTCCACACGTCGTCTTTATAGCAGCCTCCACACGTCGTCTTTATAGCTGCCTCCACACATTGTCTCCATAGCTGCCTCCAAAAGTCATCCACATAGCTGCCTCCATACATCGGCCCCTTAGCAAACGGGTTGTGTCAGGCAGAATTTTGGGTTGTTTTCACGTCTTCCACATCAAACTTGTTAACTCTGTCGCCACCCTGGTGTGTTATCGACAAAATATTCCGCCAAACTTTTATCATTGACCAATATTATTTCAGCGCTACTTGTGCATCTCTTTACGTTCCCCTCCCCCGCCATAACCAGGCCAAATACTTATATGAACAGTACTACACTTGATCTTACACAAAAGGTTTTTTAGAAATGCTTTGTTTTCACGTCTTCCACATCAAACTTGTTAACTCTGTCGCCACCCTGGTGTGTTATCGACAAAATATTCCGCCAAACTTTTATCATTGACCAATATTATTTCAGCGCTACTTGTGCATCTCTTTACGTTCCCCTCCCCCGCCATAACCAGGCCAAATACTTATATGAACAGTACTACACTTGATCTTACACAAAAGGTTTTTTAGAAATGCTGTTTGTAGCCCCCGCCTGCTTTGAAAATGATAATTTTTTATCATAGTAAAGGCTTCGGGCCCCCAGGTCCATTTTGGGTGAGGAGGAGCCGAGAGGCAAGGGCTTGGGCAGACGAAAGCTCGCCTGGCAGCGGACTGCCAGCTCCATCCCAAGATCCAACTAACATCGTTTTAACTGCAGAAACTTTAATCTACTACTATAACCTTTTACCTCTAAAATCTATCTTTTCACTCCTCTTTTCTTACCTCCTTACGTTCACCTCGGGTGCCATAACCGTCTCCATTTCCTTCACACGTCGTCTACATAGCAGCCTCCACACGCCGTCTCCATAGCTGCCTCCACACGTCTCCATAGCATCCTCCACATGTTGTCTCCATAGTTGCCTCCAAAAGTCGTCTCCATAGCTGCCTCCACATGTCGTCCCATTAGCAAACAAGCTGTGTCAGGCTAATTTTTTGGGTGTTTCACCAGATACGTTATGGAACTTGGTCACTCTGTCGCCGCCATGCTGTGTTATCCCCTGAATATACCGTCAACCTTTTGTTCACATAGGAAATCATTTCAGCGCTTCTTGCTCACCTCCTTTGGTTCCTCTCTGCCGCCATAACCAGTCCAAATACTGATACGTACAGTGCCTCATGTTATCCTCGCCAAAAGGAATTGGTTTGAAGCCTGAGTCCATTTGGGGTATGTCGCCATGCCACTCTCTCGCCTGCCACTGCTGCCGCTGCCTCCGATTGCCATCCCCTATAGTGTCAGGGTCAGTTATTGGGTGTTTTAGATGCTATCTCGCCTCACTCTGTCATGGCCATGCTGTTGCCCATTTTTTTGGCATGATGGTGCGATTAGGCAGCCTCAGAGGCATCCATGCATGCTGCCCCTGCTGTTTCCTGTCCATTTCCATGGTGTTTCCATCATTTTCTGAGGTTACAATTTTGTACCTCCCTAATATCTTGGTTTTAATTTGTTTTTCCTGACCTCATTAGGAGCATGCCGAGGTGTTAGAGAGGTCATACAGGCAAGTGGAGGTCACACACAATACTGTGCCTCATCATGACATGTCCAGTGGTTGTATGGGAGGTCATACAGGCACGTGGAGGTCACACAACAATACTGAGCTCATCAGGAGCTGCCCAGGTGTTGTGAGGGATTCATACAGCGCAACGTGGGAGCCACACACAATACTGAGCGCATCAGGCAGGATCTGCCATTGGTCGTTGTATGGAGGTCCATACAGCATGTGGAGGGGGGGGGGGCCACACATAATACTGAGCCCATCAGGACGATGCCAGGTGCTTTGTAGGGAGTGGTCATACAGCATGGTGGAGGGCACACACTACTGACCGCATCGGAAATTGCCAGGGCATGTTGTAGAGGAGCATCCGGAGGTGGAGGCACACACACATACTGAGCCTCACCAGGAGCATGCCCAGTGCTTGTTATGGAGGTCATACAGGGCAGTGGAGGTACACACAATACTGAGCCTCACTTCAGGAAGGCATGCCAGGCGTGTAGGGAAGTCATAAGAGGCAGAGTGGAGGACACACAATACTGAATGCCTCATCAGGTCATGCCCAGGGTTGTAGGAGGTCCATTCCAGGCAGTGCATGGAGGCACAAACAATACTGAGCCTCATAGGGAGCATGCACCAGGCGTTGTAGGGAAGTCATCAGCATGGAGGACACACACACACTTACTGAGCATGGCAGGAGCATGCCCAGGCGTTGAGGGAGTAATGCAGGCACAGTGGAGGGACCACACAATCCTGAGGCTCATCAGGTAGCATGCCAGGTGTTTGAGGCACACCCTGGGACCTCAACAAATCTGGCCCGCAGCACAGGCGCTTTATCGTATAGACTGGACCATCTCAATCTGAGTCTCGAATCAGTGGGTGGAGGATAAGGAGTGGAGGTCACGTGTCTGAATTGGTTGCGACATTCATCTTTGTACAGAACAAAGTAGTTAATGAGAAACTACTTTCATTTCATCAGATGTAGGACACTTGAACTTACAGACAACCCCTAGTTATCTTACTGACGGACTCTCGCCCCCCTGTGACCTCTTGAGTTTACTATAGTCCGGGCTGTCAATGATCATCGGTAAAGTATCTGTCATAGCTTTAGCTCATAATTTCGTCCCATAACAACAAACATTTTGAACTCCAATGTCACTGGGACAAAAAAGTTTGGTCTTGCTGGATCTACAATAGAAAATATTACAGTTCCGACTTACATACAAATAAACATTAAGACCAAACTTATGGACTGTACGTAACCCAGTGGACTGCCTGTATTTTCATTGACCTTGTCTGGAATGTGCCTAGCCCGAGGCCGAGACCAGAACAAAACTGATATGGAGGAGTCCCTGACCAAAGAGCTTGACCTCTCTAGGAGGAGAACAGGGAGAGAGTCCGCCACAGGAGCTTTACACTCTACTAAGGAGGAAAAAGAGGAGGGACGGAGTCGACAGATTTCCTTCGACAAAGGGACGAGTTCTACCGGAGCTTACACTCTATAAGGAGGAGATACAGGAGGGGGAGGAGTCCTACCACAGAGCTCGTACAGCTCTAAAGGAGGAGTATAAACGGAGGCGGAGGAGTCTGCTACAGAGCCTTCACTTAAGGAGATCGAGTGGAAATCCTGAACGCTCATTATAGGAGGAGATACAGGAGGGGTGAGGACGTCCTGACCACAGGGAGCTTACACTCTATAATGGGGAGGAATAGAAGGAGGGGGAGGAGTCCTGACCACAGAGACTTCACTCCCTATAAAGGCACGAGAAACAGGAAGGAGGGGTACGCGCCTGAACAGGGCGAGCCTTACACTCTTATAGGAGTCCGAGGGGAGCTTAAATAAGCGAGCAGGGAGGGGTAGGAGTCCCTGACCCACAGGATCTTACACCTATACGGAGGATAATAGCAAGAGGAGTGGAAGGAGTCCTGACCACCAGCTTACACTCTATAACGAGAGATACAGAAGGAGGGGGGAGGCGTCCGTGACCACAGATCTTACGCTCTAAGGAGGAGTACAGCGCGTAGGGGAAGGAGTCCTGACCACCGGAGCTGTACCTACTATAAGGAGGCGATCCAATACCCGGAGGAGGGG
>WNYA01001152.1:46134-87303 GCA_019512145.1 Engystomops pustulosus
ATTTGTTTTTCCTGACCTCATTAGGAGCATGCCGAGGTGTTAGAGAGGTCATACAGGCAAGTGGAGGTCACACACAATACTGTGCCTCATCATGAACATGTCCAGGTGTTGTAGGGAGGTCATACAGGCACGTGGAGGTCACACACAATACTGAGCCTCATCAGGAGCTGCCCAGGTGTTGTAGGGAGGTCATACAGGCACGTGGAGGCCACACACAATACTGAGCCTCATCAGGAGGCATGTCCAGGTTGTTGTTGTTGTAGGAGGTCCATACAGCATGTGGAGGGGGGGGGGGGGGGGGGGGCCACAATAATACTGAGCCCAATTCAGGAGCGGCACAGGGTGTGTAGGGAGTGGTCATTACAGGCATTGTGGAGGCGTGCACACATACTACTGCAGCCTCATCGGGAACATTGGTCCAGGGCTTTGTAGGGAGTCATACCAGGCAGGTGGAAGGCACACACAATACTGAGCCTCATCAGGAGCATGCCCAGGCTTGTTATGGCGGTCATACAGGGCAGTGGAGGTCACACATAATACTGAGCCTCACTTCAGGAAAGATTGTCCAGGTGTTGTAGGGAGGTCATACAGGCATGTGGAGGCCACACATAATACTGAGCCCCATCAGGAGCTGCCCAGGTGTTGTAGGGAGGTCATACAGGCATGTGGAGGCCACACATAATACTGAGCCTCATCGGGAACATGTCCAGGCTTTGTAGGGAGGTCATACAGGCAGGTGGAAGGCCACACACAATACTGAGCCTCATCAGGAGCATGCCCAGGCGTTGTAGGGAGGTCATACAGGCACGTGGAGGACACACACAATACTGAGCCTCATCAGGAGCATGCCCAGGCGTTGTAGGCAGGTCATGCAGGCACATGGAGGACACATACAATACTGAGCCTCATCAGGAGCATGCCCAGGTGTTGTAGGGAGGACATACAGGCACGTGGAGGCCACACATGATACTGAAATTTGGTTGTCAGCACATTCATCTTTGTACAGAACAAAGTATGTAATGAGAATATTTCATTCATTCAGATGTAGGACACTTGACTTACAGACAACCCCTAGTTACTGACGGACCTCTCTGCCCACTGTGACCTCTGGTGACCTCTCTGGATGTTACTATAGTCCCGGGCTGCAATGATCAGCTGTAAAGTATCTGTCATGAAGCTTTAGTCATAATCTTTCGTCCCATTACAACAAAACATTTTGAAACTCCAATTGTCACTGGGACAAAAAAATTTTTTGTCTGGATCTACAATTATAAAATATACAGTTCCGACTTACATACAAATTAAACTTAAGAACAAACTTATGGACTTGTACGTAACCCAGGGACTGCCTGTATTTCATTGGCCTTGTTCGAATGTCTAGCCCGATAGGCCTGAGACCAGAACCAAACTGATATGGAGGAGTCCTGACCACAGGAGCTTACACTCTATAAGGAGGAGAAGGAGGGGGAGGAGTCCTGACCACAGGAGCTTACACTCTATAAGGAGGAAATAAAGGAGACGGAGGAGTCTTGACCACAGGAGCTTACACTCTATAAGGAGGAGATACAGGAGGAGGGGGAGGAGTCCTGACCACAGGAGCTCACACTCTATAAGGAGGAGATACAAGAGGAGGGGGTGGAGTCCTGACCACAGGAGCTTACACTCTATAAGGAGGAGATACAGGAGGGGGGAGGAGTCCTGACCACAGGGGCTTACACTCTATAAGGAGGGGATACAAGAGGAGGGGGAGGAGTCCTGACCACAGGAGCTTACACTCTATAAGGAGGAGATACAAGAGGAGGGGTAAGAGTCCTGACCACAGGAGCTTACACTCTATAAGGAGGAGATACAAGAGGGGGGGGGAGGAGGGGGAGGAGTCCTGACCACAGGAGCTTACACTCTATAAGGAGGAGATACAGGAGGAGGGGGAGGAGTCCTGACCACAGGAGCCTACACTCTATAAGGAGGAGATAACCCAGTACTATACGGTTTGACTATTACACTCTATAAGGAGGAGATAACCCAGTACTATACGGTTTGACTATAATCCTGCAGAATGTGACCACAAGGGGGCAGTTACGGTGAAAGTAGTGACAACATCGCGGGAGAAGCCCCGCCTCCTTGCCGTTCTGCTGGACTCCACAATCATGGCCGCCCTATAGACGGCGACATGACGTGACGTCATCACCGTGCGCACAGTCCGGTTGTACTTTGCTCCCGGTATGGCAGACTCCCGGTGTCCGGGGGGGCCTCTGCTGTTTGTCCGGACCAGGGGCCCCCTGACCCCGCGGCGCTTCCTACTCTGTTTGTCCGGACCAGGGGCCCCCTGACCCCGCGGCGCTTCCTACTCAGCTCTCCCCCGGCCCTGGACTGGGTGCTAGTGGGGGTGCCGAGCCGCAGGACACCCACTCCCCGGGGACCCCTGCTTGTACGCCGCGGGGAGGTTTTACCGGAGACCGGAGCTGTCATACTAGACACCCGGCCCACCCTGCAGGGCATCCTGGGGCCTAACACCCGCATCAGCCGCATTGAAGTTAAGGGGGACAACAAGGGGCAAAGAGGGGCAACCCAAAATGGTGCAGAGAAAGATGGGGGACCCCCTGGTGGTTATAAGCATAAGGGGGACACCTGGGAAGTGGGGACACCCCAAGGTGCTCCTCTGGAGAAGAAAGGGGGAGCACAGAGAAGTCTGCAGGAGGAGGGAGGGGGATCATGCAGAGGTCTCCAGCAGGAGGAGGGAGGGGGATCATACAGAGGTCTCCTTGCTCGGACTCCGCTCCCTTTGAGGCTCCGTGTGGCCCCCATTGATGCAGAGTCATTGGTTCGGGCTGGACGGCTGCAGGAGGTTGGGGGCCCCGTGGACAGGAGCTCTGCCTTGTGGGTGAGCAGGAACCAGCTGCGGACGCTAGGCCTGTACCACCGGGAGTGGGTGTGGGTGTCCCTACCGCAGGACAGGAAGGTGGCGGCACAGCTGGGTAACAGGGGGCGCCATCTGGCCATGATAGTGGCTGCGGAGCTCTGGTTGGGGCACCCCCACAAGTACAACCACCTGCTGAGCAGCCCCTGCCTGGCATCGAGGGACGACACATCGTATCCCGGGAGTGTGGCTGCTGGCACTGCCGTCATCTCCGCCAACCTCACCTTCAACCTGACCGCTGGGACCAGCTCTGTCAGCGAGGTTCTGATAGAGGTGAGGATTGGACCACACCACCCACATGTCCTCATAACTGTCCACACAGGAGGAAAGGTCCACCAGTATCAAGTCAGAGGATACAAACCCTGTGACACCGCGTTGACAACCACTGGCGGCGGATACGTGGCCCCAGGTTGTCGCTCGTTCTCCCTGATGACCCGGCAGCACCCTGTACGTTCTCTGTCACTCATCTCCCTTGTTCCTTCCTCTATGGCAGCGTTTCAGCACCGAGCCCACGCAGGAAGGTCGATCTGCTCTGGTGGAGCCTCCAGTTGCCACGTTGCTCCACGTGGCGGCGGTGAAGTCTCCGGCGTACAGCAATGAGGCGACGTACCAGCAGGCGCTGTGCCAGCACTTCCAGACACCCAGGTCAGTCCCTGCGGCTCCTCTATGTACCCAGGTATTAACACCATAGTGCACAGACAGGAGAGGGAACAGAAGAGCTTATTACATCTCCTTTATAGACTACAAGTTATTTCATGGCCTAGAGCTTGGCCCATATTCTGGTATCGGGTCCAGAGCCGCCCTCTCTCACGTTCCGCTTGTGTCTTTCTCCTTAGGGCGGTGCAGGTGGGCGACGTCGTGCTCATGTGACAGGTCAGGATCTAGGGGCCCGTCCTGCAACAGGTCATGACCTAGGAGGGGGTTAAGCGACACTGTCAGAACGAGGGGCGTCATGTGACAGGTCAGGAACTAGCGGGCCATTGTGTGACAGGTCGAAGCTAGGGCCGTTGGTGGAACCGAGTCAGAACTAGAGGGGGTCATGTGACCTGGTTCAGAACGAGCGGGCGTCGTTTGAACAGGTCAGATCTAGGGCCGTTGTGTACAAGGTCAGAGCTAGAGGGGGGCTCTGCGACAAGTTCAGGAACTAGAGGGGCGTCATGCTACAGGGTCCAAGAACCAGGGTCGCATCTACAGGTCATGAACCAGAGGGGCGCATTGCGACATGGTCATGAACCAAGGGGCGTCATGCGACAGGTTCCGGGCTAGGGGCGTATTCGACGTCGGACCTAAGGGTTGTTATGCACCAAATAAGTCCTAAAAGAATACTATGAGGGGCTCATCCTCTAATGGGTTCCGTAGCTAAAGGTGTCGTGTGTACAGGTCAGAATCATAGGAACGACTGGTCAGTAACTATAGGGCGTCTCATGCGACAGGGTATAACTAGAGGTGTCATGCGACATGTCAGAGGACTAAGGGCATCATGCGACAGTTGCACATTACTAGAGGTTGTTAGTCTCGAACAGGTCAGGGTAGGATCAGCAAGTAAACTAGAGGGGTGTCATTCTATCTACAAGGGTCAGGAGTCTAAGGTGCGTCATGTTACAGGTCAAAACTAGATTGGGCTCATGTACGAGTGTCAGGAGCTATATTGGGTCATCATGTCGACAGTCGAGCTAGAGTGCGTCATGTCAGTAGGCAGAGAGGGGTGTCTCTATCGGCAGGGCTAATGGTGGCTCAGTGCGTCTAGGGCTCATGAGTTCAGGAACTAGAAGGGGGGCGTCTGGTGACAGGTCAGGAACTAGAGGGGCTGCATGGCAGGCGTTCTGCCCCTGTTCACACGAACCTCAGGTTTCTAATTACTAATAAAATCCAGCAAGTGAGCTCAAGAAATTCAACACAGACAAAGTATGGTATAATATCTCAATCTTCTGTGGAGCACTGATGCGATGTAAAGGCTAGTAGATGTGAGATCTTTATTTGCATCCAAAGGATTCTTCAGAACTTTTAGTGGGACAGGCCGGCGCTGTGGTTAGTTAAAGATAAAGAAGTAATGTCCATAGTTCAATTGACGTAATTATCACATGGGCCATCGCAGACCCCGGCTCTTATTGTTCCTGGAGTGGGTAGTAAATCGTAAATCAGTCCAGGAGCCTCCATTCTTCTCTTGCACAAATGACGAGCATACTCGTCCCGCTGAAATGTCAGTCTTGCGCTTTAGATTGTTTTGGCGGCCATGAACAGGCCATCACGTGTTGTACACTTACATGCATCTTATAGCTTTGTCGTTGGCCTGATGAGGTGATCCTGGAATAGACTAGCCCCTACCCACGCACTGCTCGCGATCATTCTCTGTCTGGATGCCTGTTAGTATGGATAGAGCGCTGCTGTTCAAGGGAGAAGTGTTTAGGTGTTCTAAAAGTGGAATTCCACATACCACCATGTTATCCAGCATTTCAACCATTACACAGCGCGGCAAGCGATTGTAGACTGCCATATGCCAACTTTTCATCCAGAAACTGGGTATCAGGTCAGTCATGCTTCCTGATCCTGGATTACGATTCCTGAGCCTGTGGTGAGAACTTTGGAGCACATGTCGTGGATGCACACATCGCCTCACCATCCGCCGTTAAAATCTGTCCCAATAGAAGCTGATTGCGCCGTCACAGAGACGGGGGAAGAAGATCCCTTGTTGATTAGCCACACCTTCCTGGTCTGTTTCTCTCATCGCGCTATCGGATGAAGAAGAGGAATAATGTTGGCGAACAGAAGATGGTGGAACCATTCCATTCCTTAATGTTCAGCGTGTAGGGCGAAAAGAGGAAGTTGGAGATATGGAGAGTCAGGCTAGTGAGCATATTAATTCTTTTGTGCGGTTGGGATTCTTGGCGTTCATATGGCAGATTTTCTGCTAGGCTGTCCTATCCGTGACCCTCGCGTTCGAAGAATTTTTTCATTGCAAATTACGTTACTGGGTATTCACTCTCCACCACGTCCTGTACCCCTGAAGCAAATCTTTCCACTCCTCACTCCTGTAGAGGAATGGATGTTTGAGAATGCAGTGAATACCAGGCAGGCCTGGTGCACAAGGCTGAAACACGTTTTCCCTTCTGACAGACAGCGCTAAGCGGCAGAGGTCCGTACTTCTTCAGCCAGTAGCTGAAGGTGAGAGTATGCTGATTCCGGACCGCTTGGTTCCCTCCTCTACGTGTGTACCGCTTACAAAGCCTTTGCGTTGTTGTCACCCCACAGACACTGTCACCCCTGTCCCTCAGTCTCGGCAGAGTAGGGCTGATCTTTACAGAAAGATGGTGAGGGAGTACGTAGCTGACCATACGATGGTCCTACATGATCACACAGACGCTCCCTACAACTACTGGGTTTCAAAAAAGCTGGACAATGTGGCCGACTGGCGCTGTACGCCTTGGAGGTTCTTGGCCTCCTCTGCCCTAGCGTGTTTTCAAGCGGTTTTTCAGTTGGCAGCTGGTGGATCCTCACCGACTGACGGCTGACGCTTATCAAATGAATAAAGCTGGATTTCTCGATTTTCCATTCTCTACTACGGTGAAAGCAGCTCAACCTGAATGAATTCTCATGTATGGCACCACTCCTCCTTCTCTTTGACCTAAGCGAGCAACATATTTTTTGCCAGGCCAATTGGCTCTACCTGTAGTACTATATCTTTTAATTTTCGGAGGTCACCTAACCCGGTCCCTCTGTTTATAAACAATTTTGGTATGTGCCACATCTCCATATGCAGCCTCCACACGTCGTCTTTATAGCGCCTCCACACTCGCTTAAGGCTGCCTCCACACAACTTGTCCTCCTATCGGTCCTCCAACCTTCTCCACACTGCCTTCCGTACCACCTCGTCCCCTTAGCAAACGGGTTGTTTCGGCAGAATTTTGGGATTGTTTCGACGGTCTTCCACATCAAACTTGTTAGACCGTCTGTCGCCACCAGCTCGTTGTGTAATCACAAAATATTCCGCCAAACTTTTATCTATTGACCAATATTTATTTCAGCGCTATCTTGGCATCTCTTTACGTTCCCTCCCCCGCCATACACCAGCCCAAAATACTTATATGAAACAGTATCACCTTGATCTTATACACAAAGTTTTTAGAATGCTGTTGTAGCCCCCGCCCTGGCTTTGAAATGATAATTTTTATCATAGTAAAAGCGCTTCGGCACCCCAGGTCCATTTGGGGAGGAGGAGCCCGAGAAGCAAGGCTTGGGCAGACGAAAGCTCGCCTGCAGCGGACTGCCAGCTCCATCCCCCAGATCCAACTAACATCGTTTTAAAACTGCAGAAACTTTAATCTACTACTATAAACCTTTTACCCTAAAAGAAATCTATCTTTTCACTCCTCGTTCTTACCTCCGTTCGTTCACCTGCGGTGCCATAAACCGTCTCCCAATTCTCCTTCACCACGTCGTCTCACTAGCAGCCTCCACACCCAGCGTCCCTCTGGCCCTCATGCGGTCCAGCCTCTCACATTAGCAGCCTCCACATTTTTCTCCATAGTTGGCCGCATTTCGCCGCAAAAGCTCTCTCCACAGTGCGCCTCCTCCACATGTGCATTAGCACAAGCTGTGTCCAGGCTCACTTTTGGGTGTTTCAATCACCCAGATACGTTTGGAACTTGGTTCACTCTGGGGGCTCTTCGCCGCCATGCTGTGTATCCCACTGAATGTAACCCGTCAACCTTTTGTTCACATGGACATTTCAGCGCTTCTGTCTCTGGAGAACCCTCCTTTGGGTTCCCTCTGCCGCCATAACCATCCAAATACTGATACTTACAGTGCCTCATGTTACCTCGGCAAAGGAATTTTTTGTTTGAAGCCTGTGCCCATTTGGGGTATGTCGCCACTGCCACTCTTCGCCTGCACCTGCTGCTCTGCTTCCGATTTGCCATCCCCTTAGTGTCAGGGTCAGTTATTGGGTGTTTTAAGCTATCTCGCCTCACACTCGTCATTGTGCCATGCTGTTGCGCCATATTTTGCATTATTGGTGCGATTAGGCAGCCCAGAGGCTCCATCATGCCTCTCCCCTGCTGTTTCCTGTCCATATTCCATGGTGTTTTCCATCATTTTCTGAGGTTACAATTTTGTACACATTCCCCCCCCCCCCCCCCCCCCCCCCCCCCCCCCCCCCGGGCAATTCCGAAGTCCTAATCTTGGTTGTGATTTGTTTTTCCCTGACCTCTTAGGAGCATGCCGATGGTTAGAGAGTCAGTACAGGGCAAGTGGGAGGTCCACACCATACTGTGCCTCATCATATACCGTGTCCCGTGTTTGTAATGGGAAGGTCATACAGGCACGTGGGAGGTCACCGACACATACTGGAGCCTCACAGAGCTGCCCGGTTTGGTAGGGAGGTCATACAGGCACGTGGGAGGCCAGCACAAAACTGAGCCTCATCAGAGAATGCTGCCAGGTGTTTAGGAGTGTCATGACAGGCCATGTGTTGAGGCCACACATAATACTGATTCCTCATCAGGACATGGCCATTTTGTAGTAGGTCCATAAACAGGCAATGTGGAGGCCACACACAATACTGAGGCCTCATCAGGAAGCTGTCCCAGCTTGTTGTAGGGAGGTATACTGCCGGGGAGAGTGCTCGCCACACACAATACCTAGCCCTCATCAGGAGCATGCCCAGGTTGTATGGGGTCATACAGGCATCGTGAGGACGACACATCCTACTGAGCCTCATCAGGACATGTCAGGCTTTGTAGAGGAGATCCATAGCAGGCGAGTGGAGCCACAACATACTGCCTACGATCATCGTGCATCCAGGTGTTGAGGGAGGTCATCTCAGGCAGCTGTGAGGACACCCATACTGAGCCTCAGTCAGGAGCAATGCCCAGGCGTTGTAGGGAGGTCATAACAGGACGTGGAGGACACACCAATCACTGAGCTCCAGTCAGGAGCATCCCCAGCCGTTGTAGGGAAGGTCATATGCAGGCATGGATGACACCACAATCCTGAGCTCTTCATGACATGCCCAGGTTTTGAGGTGAGTTCATACGCACTGAGGCACCACGGCTCTGGCAGCAGTCTTTGGGCAGTAGCACATGTAGACCATAAATTGACCATCATGCATCGTGGTAGGAGATAGGACTGGAGGCACACATGTCTGAATGCAGCAATTCATCTTTTACAGAACAAAGTAATGTATGAGAATATTTCAATATCATTCAGAATGTAGGACCTTGACTACAGACCAACCCTAGTATCTACTGACGGACCTCTCTGCCACTGTGACCTCTACTCTTGAGTGTTACTATAGTCCCCCGGGTGCAATGATCACTGTAAGTATCTGGTCATGAAGCTTTAGGTCATATTTTCGTCCCATTACATTACAACAACAATTTTTGAACCCAAATTTTTATGTCCACTGGAACACAAAATTTTGTTGTCTGGATCTACAATTATAAATATACAGTTCCGACTTACAATACAAATTAATTAATACTTAAGAACCAACTTATGGACTTGTTACGTAACCAGGTACTGCCTGTATGTTCTTGACCCTGTTGAGACTGTCTAGCCCGAGCCTGAGACCATCCAGAACCAACTGATAGGAGGAGTCCTGACACAGAGCTTACACTCTCTAAGGAGGAGAGTCAGGGAGGAGGAGCCTGACCACAGGAGCTTACAGTCTACTAAGGAGGAATAAAGGCAGTAGGAGGGGGACGTCTTGAACCACGGAGCTTACGCTCTATCAGGAGGAGATACAAGGAGGACGGGTGAGGATTCCCTGACCACATGGAGCTCTACACTCTAGTTAAGTAGGAATACAAGAGGATGGGGTGAGGGTCCTGCCACATGACTTTACACTCTATAAGTGAGGAAATCAGAGGTAGCGGAGGAGTCCTGACCACAATGGCTGTACCACTCTAATAAGGAGAAGGAGATACGGAGGAGGGGGATAGTCCTGACCACATGAGCTACATCCTCTATATAGGAGGAGTACAAGGTAGGGTAAGAGATTCCTGACCACAGAGAGCTTACACATCTATAAGAGGAGATAAGAGTGAAAAAAAGGGGGAGCTCCCGGTACACTCTATAAGGTAGGAGATACAGAGAGGGTAGAGGAGTCCTGACCACGGAGCTTACACTCTATAGGATGAGATACAAGAGGAGGGAGGATGTCCCTGACCATAGAAAGAAAGCTTATACTCACTATAAGGAGAGATACAGTAGGAGGGGGAGGAGTCCTGGCCACAGGATCTAACGCTCTATACAGGATGAGATACAGGAGGAGGGGGAGGAGTCCTTACCACAGAGCTTCCTCTATACGGAGGAGATCAGGAGGGGAGGAGTCACTACCACAGGAGCTACACTCTATTAAGGAGAGATACGATGGGAAGGAGCCTGACCACAGGAGCATTACACTCTATAAGGAGGAGATAGAAGAGGAAGTGGGATGAGTCCCTGACCACAGGAGCTTACCCTCTATAATGGGGAGATACAGGAGGGAGGAGTCCCTGACCACAGGAGCTCACACTCTATAGGAGGAGATAAGATGAGGAGGTAGGAGTCCTGACCCACAGGAGCTCATACCCGATAAGGAGGAGATACAGGGAGGGGAGGAGTCCTGACCACAATGGAGTCTTACACTCTATAAGGAGGAGATCAGGAGGAGGGGGAGAGTCCTGACCACAGAAGGCTTACACTCTATCAAGGGGAGATAAAGTGTAGGGGGAGGAGTCCCTGACCACTGAGCTCAACACTCTATAAGGAGGAGATACGAGAGGGGAGGATCCTACGACAGGAGCTTTCGCTCTATGAAGAGGAGATCAGAGGAGGGGATGAGTCCTGAACCACAAGGAGCTTACACATCTATAAGAGGAAGATACAGAGAGGGTGTGAGTCCTGACCACAGGAACTGTACCAACGTCTATAAGAAAGGAGGTTACAGGAGGAGGGGAGGAGTCTGACCAACAGGAGTTTACACTCGTCAAGGAGACTACAAGGGAGGGGAGGAGTCCTGGACCACAGGAGCTTACACTCTTAAGGAGGAGATACAGAAGGAGGGGTGAGATCCTGACCACAGGACTTTTAGGAGGATACAGGTGGGGGGATCTGACCACGGGCTTACACTCTATAAGGAGATTACAGGGGGGGAGTCTGACCAGGAGTTACACCTATAAGGAGAGATACAGGAGGAGGGGGAGGAGTCCTGACCACAGGAGCTTAACACTCTATAAGGAGAGATAGGCAGAGGGGAGGAGTCTGACCACAGGACTTACACTCTATAAGGAGGAGTTACAGAGGGGGAGGAGTCCTGACCACAGAGTTACACTCTATAGGGAGGAGTACAGGAGGAGGGGGGAGTCTGACCACAGGAGCTTACACTCATAAGAGGAGATACAGGAGGGGGGAGTCCGACCACGGAGCTTACACTCATAAGGAGGGGAGGGGAGGAGTCCTGACCACGGACTTACACTCTAAGGAGGAATACAGGAGGGGGGGATCCTGACCACAGAGCTTACACCTATAAGGAGATGCGGATGAGGGGGAGGATCCTGACCACAGGAGCTTACATACATCTATAAGGAGGAGATACGGATGGGGAGTCCTGACCACAGGGCTTCCTCTTGAGGAGTTACATGGAGGGGAGGAGTCCTGACCACAGAGCTACCCTATAGGAGGAGATAACCAGTACTATACGGTTTGACTAAACCTGCAGATGTGGACCAAAGGGGCAGTTACGTGAAAGTAGTGACAACATCGCGGGAGAAGCCCCGCCCCTTGCCTTCTGCTGGACTCCCACAATCATGGCCGCCCTATACGGCGACATGACGTGACGTCATCACGCTGTGCGCACAGTTCCGGTTGTACTTGTGCTCCCGGTATGGCAGACTCCCGGTGTCCGGGGGGCCTCTGCTGTTTGTCCGGACCAGGGCCCCCTGACCCCGCGGCGCTTTCCTACTCAGCTCTCCCCGGCCCTGGAACTGGGTGCTAGTGGGGGTGCCGAGCCGCAGACACCCACTCCCCGGGGACCCCTGCCTTGTACGCCGCGGGAGGTTTTAACCGGAGACCGGAGCTGTCATACTAGACACCCGGCCCCCCTGCAGGGCATCCTGGGGCCCTAACCCCCCCCTCAGCCGCATTGAAGTTAGGGGGACACAATGGGCAAGAGGGGCAACCCAAAATGGTGCGAGAAAGATGGGGGACCCCCTGTGGTTTATAAGCATAAGGGGGACACCTAAGTGGGGACAACCCCAAGGTGCTCCCTCTGAGAATAAAAGGGGGATCACAGAGAAGACTGCATGCAGGAGGGAGGGGATCATCAGAGGTCTCCAGCAGGAGGAGGAGGGGGGATCATACGGGTCTCAGCAGGAGGAGGGAGGGGGATCATAACAGAAGTCTCCAGCAGGAGTAGGGAGGGGGATCATACAAGGTCTCCAGAGAGGAGGGGGATCATACAGAGGTCTCCAGCAGGAGAGGGAGGGGATCATAAGAGGTCTCCAGCAGAGGAGGGAGGGGGATCATACAGAGGTCTCCAGCAGGAGGAGGGAGGGGGATCATACAGAGGTCTTCAGCAGGAGGAGGGAGGGGATCATACAGAGGTCTCCAGCAGGGGGAGGGAGGGGGATCATACAGAGGTCTGCAGCAGGAGGAGGGAGGGGGATCATACAGAGGTCTCCAGCAGGAGGAGGGAGGGGGATCATACAGAGGTCTCCAGCAGCAGAGGAAGGGGAGGGGATCATACAGAGGTCTGCAGCAGGAGGAGGGAGGGGGATCATACAGAGGTCTGCAGCAGGAGGAGGGAGGGGGATCATACAGAGGTCTCCAGCAGGAGGAGGGAGGGGGATCATACAGAGGTCTGCAGCTGGAGGAGGGAGGGGGATCATATGGAGATATCCAGCAGGAGGGAGGGGGATCTCGGGGAAGCCTGATGGAGGAGCAAGGTGGGTCATACAGATGTCTGAAGGGGGAGGAGGGGGGATCCCGGGGATGTCTCAGGAGGAGGAGGGGGATCCTGGGATGTCTCCAGGAAGGAGGAGGGGGAATCACAGGGAAGTCATGAAAAAAAACAAGTAAGAACCCTTTGGAGTTGATCGGGTAGAGTGTGGGAGGACCGTGGGGAGACCAGGACAAAGATGATAGTATTCCATGGGATGAGGAGGAGAGAGGTTCCCAGAGAAGCTACACGGGGGCGCCCTCTTCAGACAGCCTGGTTGCAGATAGTTTGGTGAGTTTTCTGACATTGCTGCTGTCACCACCTCCTGACCTTCCATTCTCCACTAGTTTTCCAGTTTTGCTTCGGACTCCGCTCCTTTGAGGCTCCGTGTGGCCCCCCTTGATGCGAGTCATTGGTTCGTTCGGGCTGGACGGCTGCAGGAGTTGGGGCCCCGTGACAGGAGCTCTGCCTTGTGGGTGAGCAGGAACCAGCTGCGGGACGCTAGGCCTGTACCCACCTGGGAGTGGTGTGGGTGCCCTACCTACCGCAGGACAGGAAGGTGGCGGCACAGCCGGGTAACAGGGGGCGCCATCCTGCCATGATAGTGCTGCGGAGCTCTGGTTGGGGCACCCCCACAAGTACAACCACCTGCTGAGCAGCCCTTGCCTGGCATCGAGGGACGACACATATCGTATCCCGGGAGTGTGGCTGCTGGCACTGCCGTCATCCCTCTCTCCAACCTCCCCTTCAACCTGACCGCTGGGACCAGCTCTGTCAGCGAGGTTCTGATAGAGGTGAGGATTGTCCACCCACCCAGTCCTCATACTGTCCACACAGGAGTGAAAGGTCCACCAGTATCAGTCAGAGGACAAACCTGTGACACAACCACCTTCTGACACCACTGGGCGTGCGGATACGTTGCCCCAGTGTTGTCGCTCGTTCTCTCCCTGATGACCCGCAGCGACCACTGTACGTTTCTCTGTCACTATTCTCCTTGTTCCTTCCCTCTATATGGCAGCGTTTCAGCACCGAGCCCACGCAGGAGGTCGATCTGCTCTGGTTGAGCCTTCCAGTTGCCACGTTGCTCCACGTGGGCGTGAAGTCTCCTCCGGCGTACAGCTAATGAGGCGACGTACCAGCAGTGCGCTGTGCCAGCACTTCCAGACACCCAGGGTCAGTTCCCTGCGCTCTCCTCTATGTCCCAGGTATTACACACCATAGTGCCAGGGAGAGAGATCTTATTACATCTGCATTTATAACCAGTTAGTTCATGGCTAGAGCTTGGCCCATTACTCTGGGTATCGGGTCCAGAGCCGCCCTCTCTCATGTTCCGCTTGTGTCTTTCTCCTTAGGGCGGTGCAGGTGGGCGACGTCCTGTGTGTCTCGTGTCTCTCACATTCTGAGTTTCAGTCTAACAAGTCCCAGATCCCAGTAAGGTTTGTGGACATGCTTTGCACATGTATGTAATGCTGGGTCTCACCTACATACGTGTAGGCTTCACCTCTAACATCATGGTGTCGTCCTCCAGGTGCCCGGATTTGTACTTTAAGGTGGAGAAAATCGAGGGTGAGCCGAGCAGCGAGGGCTACGTGGCCAGCACCAGTCACACCACTCTGTACCAGGTTCTTATACACAGATCACACGTGTAATCTACATGCGTGATGGTCCATGTCCTTACCATGGCCTCCCTCATATGACAGGTGGGGAGTGTCTGTAGCTTTGTCCCCTCCTTCCCATCCCGTGACGGTCACGTGTTCTGGAGCAGCTTGTACCCGGCCGGCCTCTCACACACGGTGGATGAGATTTGTCGGATCCTCCTGCCCCATGTGCACAACACGTAAGTTCTCGTACCTTGTGCTGCCGTCCTCCGCCCCATTACCCCATGACCTGACCTTGTTATTGCCCCTCACAGGAGCGACGTCCTTGGGGTTGGAGGTCGCGTTCTTCTAACGGGTCCTAAGGGTAGCGGAAAGACGACGGTGGTGCGAGCAGCGTGCAGCAGACTGAATGTTCACCTGTATCAGGTAGGTGACCTGTGTCCCTGGACCGTCCTCAGATGCTCGGGTGGGACTCATCGCTTGTTTTCTAGGTGGAGTGCGCAAGGCTTTGTCGGGACAGTAGTGCCAGCAGCGTCTCACGTCTGCGCTCCGTCTTCTCCTACGCCCAAGACTGTCGACCCTGCGTCCTCCTGCTCTGCCACCTGGATCTGCTGGGGAAGGACAGAGATGGATCCGGAGAAGACACCAGAGTCCTTTCTGCCTTGTGTGATCTCCTGCACGGAACTAGTCACACAATCCGGTATCTGCCTTACCTCTAGTAGTCCTCGTCCTGTCTGCGACTCCCATGGTCACTTTGGTTATGTTATCCTGTTTGCAGGGAGCTGCCGTTTCTGGTGGTTGCTACCACGTCTCGATCTCAAGAGGTCCCTCTGGATCTCCAGTCCTGCTTCCTACATGAGGTGTCCCTGAATCCCCCCACAGAAGAGCAGCGTCTCTCCATACTTACTGTACTGACGGCTCCACTGCCACTCAGCAGAGATGTGGACCTGGGTCACCTGGCACGCAGGACGGCGGTACGAATGGCACAAAGCGCTTAGATGGGCATTAGCCGTGCCGTACTAGCTGCACCTCAGATAATACGAGCACCATGCACCCGTGTCTGGGCAGGGTCTGGAAGGAAAACTCGGTGCTCAAAGTTATATTATTGATGTTTATTAATGGAGAGGCTGGTGTTTAATTACAGAAATAGCTAACGTTTTGGCCATACGATGGAACTTCATCAGGATCAGGAGGAAGCTGGACCTCAGTACTGCATGTATAGAGTGTAGCACTACTAATCACTGGGGCGAAGGTATCCATCTACTACACTCTATAACATTCAGGATCCAGGCAAGGTCCGGCTTCTTCCTGCAGAAGTCTGCTGAAGGTCCATCATATAGTCAAAGCGTTACGTATTTCTGTAAGGGGAAGGCTGTAACCTTGTTGATACTGAATTATTAATCAGGGATGTAAAATCCCAAGAATGTAACGTTTCAACCACATGATGGACCTTCTCCAAACTTAGGTTATGGTCACAGGAAGAAGACGGACCATATATGGATACTGAACCGTGTACAGTGGAGCAGAGACCCCGTGGCGCTTCCCCTCCGGCCCTGAACTGGGTGCTGCTGGGGGTGCCAAGCCACAGGACACTCACTCCTGGCTGCTTGTCTGCCGGGGGAAGGTTCTACCAGAGACCGGAGCTGTTGTTTTAGACACCTGGCCCACCCTGCACCCGCCTCGGCCACATCAAACTAATGGTGGAAAATATGGGGGGAAGAGGGGCCCCCAAAATAGTGCAGAGAAAGTGGGAAGTACCCCTGGTGGTCAGAGAGATAAGGGGCATCTGGGGAGAGGAAAGGGCACACCCCCAGGAGCTCATGTGAAAAGGAAAGGGGGATCACAGAGAGGTCAGCAGGAGGAGGGAGGGGGATCACACAGAGGTCAGGAGGGAGGGGGATCACATGGAGGTCAGGAGGGATGGGGATCACATTACGTAGGTCAGTAGGATAGTGGTTATCGAGGTCAGGAGGGAGGGGTTGAGGGGATCACAGCGAGGATCAGGAGGGAGGGTATCACACGGAGGTCAGGAGGGAGGGGTATCACACGGAGGTCAGGAGGGAGGGGTATCACACGGAGGTCAGGAGGGAGGGGTATCACACGGAGGTCAGGAGGGAGGGGTATCACACGGAGGTCAGGAGGAGGGAGGGGTATCACACGGAGGTCAGGAGGAGGGAGGGGTATCACATGGAGGTCAGGAAGAGGGAGGGGCATTGCATGGAGAAGGGAGGGGCAGGTGGTTAACATGGAGGTCAGGAGGAGGGAGGGGGATCTCGGCGACATCAGAAGAGGGAAGCGAGTCTAAGGTATGTCGACAAGAGAAGGGAGGAAGAGTCAATGGAAATGGAGACCTTATTCCCAATCTTTTGGGTCCCTGCATATCTCAGCTTCGTGTATCGACTCCTCACACTGCTTGTGTCTCTGTGCTCTCGCACCATGGTATGTAATGTCCCTGAGAGATTGTAACAGACCTCACCTTGCTGTGCTCTGGTGCGCTCTGCAGCCAGTTTTTATGTATTGTCCATGGATAGATTTGTAATCAGACCTCACACTGCTGGCTCTGTGCTTCTCTGCAGCCATGTTATGTATTGTACCTGAGAGATGTGTAAATCAGACCTCACAACACTCTGTGCTCTGTTGTTCTCTCTCTTCAGCCAGTGTGATGTACGTCCCTGGAGAGATGTGTAATCAACCCTCCACTGCCTGTGCTTTTTTTGTTCCTCTGCAGCCAGTGGTTATGTACTTTCCGCTGGAGATGTGTAATCAGACCTCACACAGCAGTGATTACACTGGCGCAGATGAGCACAGAGCAAGTTTTAGGTGTAGTTACAATCTCCAGAGACAATACATAACACTGTCTGCAGAGAGCACAAGCACAGCAGTGTGAGTCTGATTACACATCTCTCCAGGGACAACCTAACACTGGCTGCAAGCAGCACAGAGCACCAGCAGGTGTGAGGTCTGTTTACACATCCTCCTGCACAGACATAACACCTGCTGCAGAGAGCACAGATCACAGCAGGTAGAGGTCTTATTACATCTCTCCAGGACAATCAAACACTGCTTCAGAGAGCACCACACAGCAGTGTGAGGTCTATACACATCTCTCCAGGGACAATACTACCACGGCTGTCATAGAGCACGAGCAAGCAAGTGTGAGGTCTGATTACACATCTCTCCAGGGACATACTAACATGGCTGCAGAGAGCACAGAGCAAGCAGTGTGAGTCTGATTATCAATCTCTCTAGGACAATACATACACTGTCTCAGAGAGCACAGAGCACAGCAGTGTGAGGTCTGATTACACATCTCTCCATGGACATAACAAACACTGGCTGCAGAGAGCACAAGCTCACCAGTGTGAGGATGTCCCTAGTTTTATGATCGTCCTGTGGATTTGATCTCTTGTTCCATTCTCTCTCAGGTTTGATAAATTGGTTTATGTCGGGTTGAATGAGAACCGGGACTCTCAGCTGAAGGTCCTGGAAGCCATAACACGCAGGTAAGTAGTCCTCATGCTGGTGGTTGTAGTACTGGGAGGAGGACACCGGTTGCAGCGTGTAGGGGGTGTCGTCATCAATGCCTCCACCCCTCTTTTTCCGGCCGGTTCTCCTGGCCCTGCTGTGGAATCTCTCTCACGTCTTGCATCCCTGTCGGGAGGTCAGGAAGAGGGAGGGGCATTGCATGGAGAAGGGAGGGGCAGGTGGATAACATGGAGGTCAGGAGGAGGGAGGGGGATCTCGGCGACATCAGAAGAGGGAAGCGAGTCTAAGGTATGTCGACAAGAGAAGGGAGGAAGAGTCAATGGAAATGGAGACCTTATTCCCAGCTATGAATATCTATATACTCTAGCCTTGAGGTTTTGCTCATGTAATCACATTTCGAGTCCAATGAAGGTTCCACACCATCTATAATTTAGCTATGAGTTGGCTGCTGATGAGACGGTAGCGCCCCCTACAGTAGAGGCCTGGACCACCTACTTATTGCTCTTGTGTGTTCCTCAGGGTTTTGTGGTCGGGGATCTCTGTGCTTTGCTCTCTCGAGCCGGACGCGTCTCCTGCACCAGAATCCGTAATTCGGGGTTAGTTCCCTTGTGTTGTTTTACCCCCGGGCCCGATCCCTGCTGCCCCTCCTCATTACTTTCTGTGCTGTCACCCCTCAGCGCTCTATCAGAGGAGGAGGAGGAAGGTCTCTTGGCCGCCGGCTTCCCCGTCACGTCTCAGGACCTGGATTGTGCACTCGCTGAGATGCAGGAGGCTCATTCTGAAGCCATCGGAGCCCCTAAGGTGAGTCCTTACCTCCAGACCCTGCACCTGCTGATGGTGGTCATCACTATTAATGAGTTACCCGTAGGACAGGCAGTGGGTATGATGGTCAGAGATGGTAAATCCCAGCTCGGTCTGTGGTGTATCGTGTAATGTCCCCCCTCTTCTTCCAGGTTCCCTGCGTGCGCTGGTCAGACGTGGGAGGCCTAGAAGATGCCAAGCGTCAGCTCTTGGACACGGTGCAGTTCCCCCTGGAGCACCCTGAGATGCTTGCCTTGGGCCTCAATCGGTCGGGGATTTTGCTTTATGGACCTCCCGGTACTGGAAAAACCCTACTGGCCAAAGCTGTAGCTACAGAATGTGCCATGACCTTCCTCAGGTACCGCGCGGCCTCCGGTGCTCGGAGCTTTACAGAGCGGCTCTTGTGTGATTTACATCCAACTGTAGCTTTATAATTCCTCCTTCAGTGTCAAGGGACCGGAACTAATCAACATGTACGTGGGGCAGAGCGAGGAGAACGTCCGAGAAGGTGAGTGAGCGTCTGACTATGCTCTCCCTCATCTGCCTCTTCCCATTGTTCATTGTATCTGCCCCCTCTCTGGCCCCGCCGCCTCCTCCTCTCTGGCCCCCCCCCCCCGCTCCTCTCTTGGCCCCCCGCCGCCTCCATCTCCTGCCCCCCACGCCGCCTCTCACTCTCGCCCCCCCGCGCCGCGCCCTCCTCTCTGGCCCCCACCCGCCGCCTCCTCCTCTCTGGCCCCCCGACGCCTCCCTCCTCTCTGGCCCCCCGCCGCCTCCCCTCTCTGGCCCCGCCGCCTCTCTCTCTGGCCCCCGCCGCCCCTCCTTCGGCCCCCGCTCCTCCTCTGGCCCCCCCGCCGCCGTCCTCTCTGGCCCCCCGCCGCTCCTCCTCTCTGGGCCCCCCCGCCGCCTCCTCCTCTCTGGCCCCCCCGCCGCCTCCTCCTCTCTGGCCCCGCCGCCTCCTCCTCTCTGGCCCCGCCGCCTCCTCCTCTCTGGCCCCGCACGCCTCCCCTCCTCTGGCCCCGCCGCTCGCCTCCTCCTCTCTGGCCCGGACTGCCCCGCTCTTGGCCCGCCTGCCTCTCCTCTCTGGCGGCTGCCCCCTCTCTGGGTCTTCCTCTACTCCCTGGCTGCCCCCTTCTCGGCGCCTACTCTCTCTGGCCCCGCCGCCTCTTCTCTGCAACCACTCCCCCGCCCGCGCCCCCTCTCCGATGTCTCTCCTCATTGTCCTCTCTCCGCAGTCTTTGCTCGGGCTCAGGCAGCTGCTCCCTGCATTATATTCTTTGATGAGTTGGACTCGCTGGCCCCGAACAGAGGAAGGAGCGGAGACTCGGGAGGAGTGATGGACAGGTAGGAGGAGTCATATCCCTACACATCAGCGCTGCTCCTGCTCTGCACTGTGCAGCCTGAGCCCGACCAGACACAACGTCCATGTATATAGAGTGTGAGGCTGTGGTGTCCTGCTGTGTGCCCCTGACCCCTGCCGTGGGAGTGACTGTGACTCTCTCCTTAGGGTGGTCTCGCAGCTGCTAGCGGAGATGGACGGGCTGCACTCCTCTAGTGATGTGTTTGTGATCGGCGCCACTAATCGTCCTGATCTGCTGGATCCGGCTCTGCTCCGGCCCGGGAGGTAATGAGATGTGTGTCTATAGCATATGGGGCTGTGACCCCCGAAACCTGTCACCATAGGATGTGGAGATGGTGGGGACCCCCAGACCGCTGCTCCTCACATGTCATCACCTCATTGTATAAGGGGAAACCATAGAAGCCATGACCCCACCACACTGAAGACCAGTGTTATGCAACTGTCCCTGGAGAGATGTAATCAGACCTCACATGACTGTGCTCTGTGCTCTCTCAGCCAGTGTTATTGTACTGTCCTGGAGGAGATGTGTAATCAGACCTCACACTGCGTTTGCTGTGCTCTGTGCTCGCTGCAGCCAGTGTTAGTATTAGTCCCTGGAGAGATGGTAATCAACCTCACACATGCTGTGCTTGTGCTCTCTGCAGCCAGGTGTATGTATAGTTCCTGGAGAGATGGTAACAGACCACACTGCTGTTGCTGCGCCGTCCCCTGCACCGTGGTTATGTACTGTCGGAGAGATGTGAATCAGACGCACACTGCTGTGCTCTGTGCTCTCTGCACCAGTGTTATATGTCATGTCCCTGAGAGATGGGTAATCAGACCTCCACATGGTGCTCTGTGCTGTCTCTGCAGCCATGTGTATATGTACTTGTGCCCTAGAGAGAGTGGTAATCAGAACTCACACTGTGTGCTCTGTGCAGCAGCAGGTGTTATGTATGTCCTGGAGAAGATGTTGTAATCAGACCCTCAATGCTGTGCTAGTGTGAGACCAGTGTTATGTATGTCCTAGAGAGATGTGTAATCAGACCTCACACTGCTGTGCTCTGTGCTCTCTGCAGCCAGTGTATGTATTTACCTGGAGAGATGTGTGTAATCAGACCTCACACTGCTGTGCTCTGGCTCTCTCGCAGCCAGGTTAAGTATTATCCCTGGAGAGTGTGTAATCAGACTCTACACAGCTCGTGCTCTGTGCTCTCTGCAGCCGTGTTATGGATTGTCCCTGGAGGATGGTAATCAGAACTCACACTGCTGTGCTCTGTGCTCTCTGCAGCCAGTGTGATGTAGGTCCCTGGAGAGAGTGGTAATCAAACCACACTGTGTGCCTCTGTGCTCTCTGCAGCCAGTGTGCACTGTCCCTGGAGAAGGTGAATCAAAACTCACACTGCTGTGCTCTGTGCTCTGCAGCCAGTGTATTATCTACTGCCCGAGAGATGTGTAATCAGACCTCACACTGCTGTGTCGTGCTCGTGCTCTGCAGACCAGTGTTGATTGTCATGGAGGATGTGTAATCAGACCTCACACTGTGTGCTCTGTGGCTCTCTGAGCAGTGTATGTATTGTCACCTGGAGAGATTGATAATCAGACTCACACTGCTGGCTCTGTGCTCTGCAGCCGTTGTGTACTTCTGAGAGATGTGTAATCAGAACTCACATGCTTTGCCTGTGCTCCTGCAGACAGTGTAGTATGTCCTGGAGAGATGTGTAATCAGACCTCACATGTGTGCGTGATCTCTGCAGCAGGTGTATGATGTCCCTGGAGAGATGTGTAATCAGACTACACTGCTGTGTCTGTGCTTCTGCAGCCATGGTATGTATTAGGCTGGGCGATGTGTAATCAGACCTCACACTGCTGTGCTCTGTGATCTCAGCCAGTGTAGGTATGCCCCTAGAGAGAGATGTGTACAGACCTCACACTGCTGTGCTCGTGTGCTCTTCTGCAGCAGGTTATGTATTGTCCGGAGAGATGTGTAACTAGACCTACACATCTGTGCTCTGTGAAGTCTGCGCCAGTGTTATGATTATCCCTGGAGAGGGGGGGATTGAAAACGACATCTACACTGCTGTGCTCTGGTGCTCTCTGCAAGCCAGTGGATGTATGTCCTGGAGAGGTTGTAATCAGACTCACAATGCGGTGCTCTGTGCTCTCTGCAGCAGGTTACTGCTGTCCCTGGAGAGATGTGTTAATCAGACCCACAACTGCTGTGTCTGGTGCTCTCTGCAGCCAGTGATGTACTGTCTGGAGAGATGGGAATCAAAACTACAAACTGCTGTGCTCTGTGCTCTCTGCAGCCAGGGTTATGTACTGTCCTGGAGAGAAGAGAGATGGTAATCAACCTCACATGCGTGGCTCTGGCTCTCATGGCCAGTATTAGCTAGAGATGTACAGACTCATGCGGCTTACATTGAGTACCTGGAGTGTAATACAGACCTCGCCCTGCTAGGGCTCTGTTTTTTTGCTCTCTGAGCCAGTGTGACGTATTGTCCCTGGGAGATGGAATCACCTCTCACACATGCTATCCTGTGCTTCTCTGCAGCCAGTGTTTGTAAGACTGTTCCACTGGAGAGTATGTGAATCGACTCACACGCGATGTCTGTGCTCGTCTGCAGCCAGGATTATGTATTCTCCTGGAGAGAGTGTAGTCCATACTCTACACGCGTGTGCGTGCTCTCTGCAGCCAGTGTTTTAGTTATGTCCCTGGAGAGGATGTGAAATCAGACCTCACACTGCCTGTCGCTTGTGCTCTTGAGCCGTGTTATCTATGTCTCGGAAGAGATGTAATCAGACTACACGGCTGGCTCCGTGTCTCTGCAGCCACGTGTAGTCTGTCCTGAGAGGGATTGTGATCAAGACCTCACACTGCTGTGCTCTGTGCTCTCTGCTAGGAAGGTTAGTATGCTCCATGGAGGATGGTGTCCTGACGCCCTGACGGGGGCCGACCTGTACGCGCTGTGCGCCGACGCCATGATGAGCGCCATCAAGGAGAAGGTCCAGCGCCTGCAGGAAGGTGAGGGGGGCCCCATAGACTCATCTATTCACTTTCTATCAGTGAATGGAAACTACAACTTATCCATTGCTGAGGGTTCGTTACAGTGTACCAGTGCAGACAGTCCTGTGCTAGTAGCAGCACTGATTGAGCTGAGGGTTTGTTACAGTGTGTCAGCCGCAGCAGTTTGAGGTCATGTTTTCAGCCTTTGGATGTAATTGATGTTGGTTTCCTTTCACTGACAGCAAGCAGAGCGGCTCCACAAGGTAAGGACTAGGGGTGTAAGTTCTGGGGGTCTCCTCACGTCTCGCTGCCTCGTCCTCAGGTGCGGAGGAGCCGGTGTCAGAGCTCGTCCTCCGGCTGGAGCATCTGGTGCGAGCGGCGGAGCGTCTACAGCCGTCTGTGTCACAGCAAGAGCTGCAGCGATACCAGAGCATCCACAGGCAGTTCTCGGGGTCCAGCGAGGAGGTGTGAGCAGCGCCCCCTGTGGCCGTGTATAATATTGTCAGTAATGTGCGACCTGGAATAAAGATGGAGGCGCAGCGCGCTCCTCACTTCTCTACACGAGTGTCTGCTGTGACCACACACGTATCCTCCAGTCACATCCAGAGCTGCAGTCACACCTCTACTGATCACACACATGTCCTCCAGTCACATCCAGAGCTGCAGTCACACCTCTACTGATCACACACATATCCTCCAGTCACATCCAGAGCTGCAGTCACACCTCTACTGATCACACAAATCTCATATACTCCAGTCACATCCAGAGCTGCAGTCACACCTCTACTGATCACACAAATCTCATATCCTCCAGTCACATCCAGAGCTCCAGTCACAACTCTACTGATCACTCACATCTTATACTCCAGTCACATCCAGAGCTGCAGTCACACCTCTACGCCTCCTGCCAGAGCAGCGCTCTATGAGACGCCTCCTATCAGAGCTCCCGTTATGAGGCTCCACCCACCAAAGCATTCACCCAAGGCCCCTCCCCCTCAAATCTCATGTGAGTGGAACTTCCTTGTAAGTCTCTAACCAGAAAACCCCGTCTTTGTGGCTCCTCCCACCAGGCAGGCCCCTCCCACCCTGACACGCCCCCTGGCGGGCCCAGTAATGACTCGGGCAGTGTATACATACAATAAGACTGTATTAGAGGTTTATACATTATAACAGTGCAGACTGCAGGCGTCCACATTCCCTTAGTCTTCTCGTCTTCGTGACTGGTGGCAGCTCCAGACATCTCCCCTGGGCCGGGCCAGAACCTCCTCCGGAAAATGGGGGGACCGGGCGCTCACTCTGCAAAGACAGAGCACACTCTGAGACAACAGAATCCAGGCTGCCACCACTAGGGGGAGCTCCCAATCATCCTGGTGTATACAGAGAGCTCCCTCTAGTGGTGGCAGCAGGAATGCAGATTATCACTGGCTATAACTTGTCAGCACATCGTGACTGCCTGCGGGGGGCGCTGTCTATATATGTGGCTCCTCCCTGATGATAAGTGCTGGGGTTCTGGTACTATAACCTCCGGATCATCCCACCATTACTCTATTTACCGCTTACGTGGCCTTTGCTACTTTGGTGCGTTTCATCCTCTTCCTCCGCATCAGGGTCACCTGGGGCCTTTTTAATCCAGCGATGAAGAGAAGAAGCCGGGGACGGGATTTGGTGAGCCAACTCCTTAGGAGAGTCCCTTTAGGTAACCTGAGGAACGGAAACAACAAGAAATCACCCAAAAGACTCCAAAACAGCGCCCCCTCCTCGCTATGGCCACGGCTGGTATTGCTTCTCATTTCCATTCTCTATATATTCACTATACAATTAGACTGTGGGCAGCCATCACATCACAACCCTCCTCCTTGTGTGTAGGTCGCCCCCTGTACAGGCTCCACAAGACCCCCAAAGGCGTACGGCAGTGTGTGGCCCAGAGCCATTGGCAGATCTCCACAGATGGGACCATCCAGTACATCCTACAGATTATCATATATTATGAGAGGAACCTCAGAAAACCCCCATCTTTGTGGCTCCTCCCACCATGTAGGACCATCCCACCCAGACACAGCTCTGGTGCCGGGTGACGCACCCCCACAAATCTCATCCCATGGATTGGTCCTCAATATGTCTGACCATGGAATACCCCGCGATCCAGCAGCGCGTTCTGTGCGGTGGATTCGGGTCTTCCAGCGATTCACGAAGGCAATTCCTCCGACGTCCACCAGGTGTCGCTGCTGCGCTGAAGTCTGCCGAGGTCCGCCGGAGTTCACGATCCATTGCTGAGTGAAGGTAAGCGCGAGTCCAGCGACACTTTTTTTTAAAAAATGCGGCGGTTTTTCCGAATCCGCCGGGTTTTTGTTCGGCCACGCCCCCCGATTTCCGTCGCGTGCCTGCCAGCGCTGATGCACCACAATCCGATCGTGTGCGCCGAAATCCCGGGGCAATTCAGGAAAAATCGTCACAAATCGGAAATATTCGGGTAACACGTCACGAAACCGTGAATCGGGCCCTTAGTAAATGACCCCCTTTATGTTCTTACCCTTAAATGTCTTTTGGGTCTGTCACCTTGAGTTTGTCCTTGTATTATTGGTCCTCGTGTGCTACACGGCCCTCATGTTATTAGACCCCACATCAATGGGGGTAGAAGTAGCTGGAAGATGAAGACCATTTCTCACCTTGACCATGACCTCACGATGTATGAAATTTCCGATTCCCATGTTTATGCACCCTGACCGTACCACCAAGGACACAATTCTGACTACAACAAAGACAGATTACGGCCTTGAAGACCACTCTCACCACCACCCAAGATCACAAGGACAGGTTCCTGAGAAGACCACTCTCACCACCACCCAAGATCACAAGGACAGGTTCCTGAGAAGACCACACCTCTCATCACCATCCCAACTCACAGTCCCGGTTCCTGATAAAGACCACTCTCACCACCGAACACCAAGGTCAGTGCCAGAGACACTCCCAACACCCAATCACGTGACAGTTCCTGTGAGACAGGGACGCCAACGTGACCACCACCCACAGATCACAAGGGCAGGTTCCTGTAAGAAGACCACCTGTGACCACCACAAGATCACAAGGACGGTTCCTGAGAAAGACCCACTCTCACCACCATCCAAGATCACAAGGACAGGTTCCTGAGAAGACCACTCTCACCACCACCCAAGATCACAAGGACAGGTTCCTGAGAAGACCACTCTCACCACCACCCAAGATCACAAGGACAGGTTCCTGAGAAGACCACTCTCAACCACACCCAAGATCACAAGGTCAGTTCCTGAGAAGACTACCACCACCACACATCACAAGGACAAGGTTCCTGAGAAGACCACTCACCACCACCGGATAACAAGGACAGTTCCTGAGAAGACCACTCTCACCACCACCCAAGATAACAAGGACAGGTTTTTTTCCTGAGAAGACCACTCTCACCACCACCCAAGATCACACGGACAGGTTCCTGAGAAGACCACTGTTGCCACGGATGGGATGGGAAATTTTTTAGCTAACCCCCAGGATAGGAGCCTCGTTGTACATTTATCGGTCTTGCTTTGTTGCCTTGTGGAGTTGTCCAAGACACCATTGAATGGAGAGGCCTCGTCATCATTTGGGACCTCAAAAACTGCAGGTTCACAATGGAAACCAGAAAACCAACAGTGTCCAACCACAACCCCCGAGATATCACGGGTAGGTGGCGCATCTTCAGTATTGGACAATCATCTACAGCCCATATAAAGGGGGAAGTACAAAAATAACAAAAAAATTGACTCAAAATCTTATGCAAAAGCTTGAAAATTGTCTACCACCTGATTGGACTACGAGCCTGACACTAACTACAAAATGCTAATGCCCGCCTCATGTGATCGACACCGCCTTATCCCCGGTCCCGTAGTATCCGTCCCCGAGTTCCAACGATACGACCCCCGGAAATGTAAATTAGCCAAGAGGGTAGTTACGTTTTTAATTTCCTCTGGGGGTGTGTCGGTGAGGAAAAAAAAAGGTTACCACCCCCTTGACCAGTATAAGCTAATTAGAAGCTTCTCTGGACCATATCCCTAGAACTGGAACCAAATTGCTGAGGGTCACGGGGACGACCACATGGGGCGTGTCTCGTACTTGGTGATAGGTCAGTGTGAAGGGGAAGAAGACGCCTCAGGTCTGGGGTCAGATATTAATCCAATATTTTTAACATCCCAAGGGTTCTTCCCCATTTTTTTGAATTTGTCCCTGGAGGGACGTCCAGTAGTTCCTTCAGTAGGTTCATCATTTATAGCCCTCAGAGTGGTCTTCAGAGTGGAGGGGCGGAGCTGCATAGTTAAGGACCTCCCACTGGACTCCTACTAAATCTCTTCTCTCTATCAATCAGTCAGCACCTCCTGCTCTGTGACATGATGGGACAGTGTAGGCAGTACTTACAACCTCTGCTGTACACATGCATGCTCAGCTCCGCAGATATTATCAATCCCAAGTTCTTCATGATTAAAAGGGAACCTCCGCCTTTTAGACAAGTGAAAAGCACAACTTTATCAGACAAGTGGGAGGGGCGGGCATTTACCATATTTCCAGGGAACCCGTTACATTGACCTTATTGTCCCCTCATGTTATAGAGCAGCAGGAGCTGAGCAGATTGATATATTGGATTATGGGAAAAGATTCAGTAGAACTTAAAATGTTTCAATTTTATCCCCTCGGGGGGCGGTCCATAGCACAGGACCGCCCACTGGACTCTGAAGCCCAGAATGAGCAGGGATTTAAATCAATAAATGACAAATTATACAGAACTTTTCACACAAAACTAAACTGAATATTGTGCATTATGATCCCTGCATTTAGTTATTACCTCTGATGCCCCAAAATATTTATAACAATGGATTATAATCTCTGATAATCAGTAGAGGATTATAATATAGATGGTAGCCCGGGGCCCGAGCCTTCTAAGGGGGACCATGGCCGCCCAAACCACCCACCAAATGTTGTTCAAAGGACCTTCACCCATGAAATCCTCTGTTCCTGTTCTCAATACCCATATACACATTTCAGGACCTTTGAAGGGCCTAAAAAGGTCCTGAAACCACAGATTGAAAGAAGAAGGGCCTCATCCTCCATTCCTCGAGGAGCTTCTAGTACCAGATGTAGGAAGTGATTCCAGACTTGTAGGAGCCGTAATATCCATACAGCCCCGGGGTCATGGCAGTGTTATCCTCCCCTGCTGAATATTACATGCTGGTATATATAACTATGGATTATTATCCCGCACACCACAATGTAGTATAGGGATTATACTCCGTGATTATTACACCCCTGATATGTAACATGGATCATAGTCACTGAATACTACACCCCAATATATACACCACAGATTCCTACACCCCAATATATACACCCCAATATATACACCACAGATTCTTACACCCCAATATATACATCACAGATTCCTACACCCCAATATGTAGCATAGATCACCAATGATTTATCACCCCGATATTGGGGGATTATTATCGCTGATGATTACACCCCAACATATAAAAGCAGATTATTGCCCCAAACCATACACAACAATATACAATAGGGATTATAATTACTGATTCTGCACCCCAACATGTAACACACATGGATACTGATCACACCCCAATATCTACAATGTATCGTCAGGTGCAGAATACACCCCAATATGTAGCATGGATTACAGCACCCCAATACTTATAACCTGTGATCCTTACACCCCAATGTATAACATGGTTTGTTATTACTGATGTTTACATCCAGGTATTTAATCCGGATTATAATCCCCAATACGCAGATCATCATCCATCATCTGTAACACGGCTTACTATCCCGGATTATGTTACACTGATGCTGCCCCCCAATATATAACATGGATTATTACCCCAGGCTGTTATGTATAATAGGGATTATATTCCCCAATATATTGATCGTATGAACCCCAATATACAACATACCACTGATGATTACACCCAGATATCTGACTGTTATACCCTGACCAACCCCAAGATCACAAGGTCAAGGTTCTGAGAAAGACCACTCTCATCACAACACCCAAGATCACAAGGTCAGGTTCTGAGAAGACCACTCTCACCACACCCAAGATACAAGGACAGGTTCTGAGAAGACCACTCTCACCACCACCCAAGATAACCAGGTCAGGTTCCTGAGAAGACCACTTCTACCACCACCCCAACAGATACAAGACGGTTCCTGAGAAGACCCCTCTCATCACATCCAACATCACAAGGTCAGGTTCCTGAGAAGACCAATCTCACCACCACCCAGATCACAAGACAGGTTCCTGAGAAGGACCAAGTGACCACCACCCACGATCACAAGGACAGGGTCCTGAGAAGACACTGTACACCACCACAAGATCACCAAGGACAGGTTCCTGAGAAGCCCACTATCACCACCATCAAGATCACAAGGTCAGGTTCTGAGAAGACCACTCTCACCACCACACCAAGATCACAAGGTCAGGTTCTGAGAAGACCACTCTCACCACCACCCAAGATCACAAGGTCAGGTTCCTGAGAAAACCACTCTACCACCACCAAGATCACAAGGTCAGTTCCTGAGAAGACCTGACCACCACCCAACATCACAAGGACAGGTTCTGAGAAGACCACTCTCAACCACCAAGATAACAGGAAAGTTCCTGAGAAGACCATCTACCACACCCAAGATAACAAGGACAGGTTCCTGAGAAGACCACTCTCACCACCACCAAGATCACAAGGTCAGGTTCCTGAGAAGACCACTCTCACCACCTATGGGATGGGGCATTTTTTTAGCAACCACCACCCAAGATCACAAGGACAGGTTCCTGAGAAGACCACTCTCCCCACCACCCAAGATCACAAGGACAGGTTCCTGAGAAGACCACTGTGACCACCACCCAAGATCACAAGGACAGGTTCCTGAGAAGACCACTGTGACCACCATCCAAGATCACAAGGTCAGGTTCCTGAGAAGACCACTCTCACCCCCACCCAAGATCACAAGGTCAGGTTCCTGAGAAGACCACTCTCACCACCACCCAAGATCACAAGGTCAGGTTCCTGAGAAGACCACTGTGACCACCATCCAAGATCACAAGGACAGGTTCCTGAGAAGACCACTCTCACCACCACCCAAGATCACAAGGTCAGGTTCCTGAGAAGACCACTCTCACCACCACCCAAGATCACAAGGACAGGTTCCTGAGAAGACCACTCTCACCACCACCCAAGATCACAAGGTCAGGTTCCTGAGAAGACCACTGTGACCACCATCCAAGATCACAAGGACAGGTTCCTGAGAAGACCACTCTCATTGTTGGCCTCAATATTTCTGACCATGGAAATACCCCCCGATCCATCGTCGCCTCATCTGCGGTTGATTCGTGGTCTTCCGGCGATTCACTATGCAGTTCCTCCCTCCTATGTCCACCAGTGGTCTCTGCTGGCGCTGAAGTCGGCCAGTCTGCTGGAGTTCACGCTCCTTTCCTGGTGAGGTACGCTTAGAGTCGCCGCGACCCTTTTTTTTAAAAAAATTCGCCGTTTTTTTTTTCACGAATGCCATCGTGTTTTCGTTCGGGGCCGCCAGCCACGGCCCCCCAATTTCCGTCGGTTCATTTACATCGCCGATGCAAGCACAGTTCAAATAAAAAAAAAAAACCACATATCCGAATCTCAGTGCGCCAAAATCCCGGGGCAATTCAGTAAAAATCTCCCAAATCGAAATATTTCTGTAACACTTCAGTAAAACGCGAATCTATGCCCTTAGTAATGACCCACCCGTTTACTTCTTACCCCCAAATTTCTGTGTTTGTGGGGGTTTTTCTGTCCCTTTGAGTTTGTCCTTTTATCATTGGTCTCGTTGTGCTACCTATGCCCTCATGGTTATTTAGGACCCCACATCAATTTGGTCCAAGTAGCTGGGAATTAAGACCATTTCGCAGCTTTCCATGACCTCACAATGTATAAATCTCCGATTCCCATGTTTATGCCAGACCCTTAGCGCGTAACCACCACTGACACATTCTGCTACACGACAAAGACAGATTAACTGCCTTGAGACCACTCTGTCTCCCACACCCAACGCACAAGGCACGTTCCTGAGAAGACCACTCTCACCGGGGACCCTCCAATCATCACAAGTACATTTTTCCTGACAGAAGACCACTCTCATCACATCCAACATCCCAAGGTAAGTTCTTGAGAAGACCACTCTCACCACCACCCAAGATCACCAGGACAGGTTCCTGAGAAGACCACTCTCACCCACCACCCAATATCACAAGGACAGGTTCCCTGAAAGACCACTCTCACCACCATCCAAGATCACACTTGACAGGTTCCTGAGAACACCACTCCATCACCCATCCAACATCACAATGTCAGTTTCTTGAGACGACCACTCTCACCACCGCCCCACCCAAGATCACAAGTACAAGGTTCCGATAAGACCACTCTCCACCAGCCACCCAATATCACAAGGTACAGGTTTCCTGATAAACCACTCTCACCACCATCAAGATCACAATGACAGTTTCCTGCATAAACCCTCTCATCACCATCCAACATCACAGAGGTCAGGTCTTGAAAGACCACGCACTCTCACCACCAACCCAATATCACAAGTCAGGTTTCCTGAGAAGACCACGTGAGCCACCACCCAATATCACAACTGTCATGTCCTGAGAGACCACTCTCAACCACCACCCACGATCACAATGACAGGTTCCTTAGAAGACCACTCCATCCACCATCCAACTCACAGGTCAGGTCTGAGTAAGATCACAAGGTCAGGTTCCTGAGAATACCACTCTCACACACCCAAGATCACAAAGACAGGTTCCTGAGAAGACCACTCTTCACCACTCTCACCACCACCCAGAATCAAGGTCAGGTTCCTGAGAATACCACTCTCACACCACCCAAGATCACAAGACAGTTCTGAAAGACCACTCTCATCACCATCCAACTCACAAGGTCAGGTTTCCTGAGAAGACCGATCTTCTCACCCCACCACCCAAGATCACAAGGACAGGTTCCTTTGAAGACCACTGTTAACCACCTACCCAAGGATCACAAGACAGGTTCCTGCGAAGACCACTCTCACCACCATCCAAGATCCAAGGACGGTTCCTGAGAAATACCACTCTCACTCACCACCTTCAAGATCACAAGTACAGGGGTTCCTGAGAAGACCACTCTCACCACCACCCCAGATCACAAGGACATGTTTCCTTATAATACCACTCTCACCACCCAACATCCAAGGTCAGGTTCCTGAGACGACCAGCCTCTCACCACCAAACCCAAGATCACAAGGACAAGGTTCCTGATAAGACCATGTGACCGACCACCCAAGATCACAAGGAAGGTTCCTGAGAATACCACTCTCACCACCACCCAGAGATACAATGTCAGGTTTTCCTATAGACCCTCCTCTCACCACCACCCAAGATCCATATGTCAATGTTCCTGAGAAGACCACTCTCACCCCCCAGGCAAATAACAAGGACATGTTCGCTGAGAAGACCACTCTCACCCCCAACAGATCACAAAGTCAGGTTCCTGAGAAAGACCACCTCCCACCACGCACAGATCACAAGGACAGAGTGTCCCTGAGAGGAAGACCACTCTAATCACCATCCAACATCACAAGGTCAGGGTTCCTGAGAAGGACATATGCACGTCTCAACCACCACCCCAGTATCACAAGGACAGTTCCCTGGAAGACATGTGACACCACAACGATCACTTGAACAGGACATTACCTAGAGATACCACCGTGACCACGACAAAGATACACCCCCAACAAGGGCTACAGGTCCTAAGGGTTCGAAGAACATTCACACATCCAGCCAAGATCACAAAGGGTTCAAGGTTCCTGAGTAAGGACCTACTCTCACCACCACGCCAAGACTACAAGGTCAGGTTCTGCGAGAAGGACCAACTCTCACCACCACCCAGCAAGATCCACAAGGTCCAGGTTCCTGAGCAGAGGACCTCTCACCACCACACGTCAAGATCACAAGGTCAAGGTTCCTGAAGAAGATCTGAGCCTACCACCCACCATACTAAGACAGGTTCCTGAGAAGACCCATCTCACCACACACTAGCATATGGATAACAAGACAGGTTCTGAGAAGAACGCACTCTCACCACCACCCAAGATAACAACGGACAGTTCCTCTGAGAAGGCAACCACTCTCACCACCACCAAGATCACAGGTCAGGTTCCTGTAAAGACCCACTCTCCCACCTAATGGGGATGGGGCATTTTTAGTCAACCCCCAGGATAGGAGAGCCTCGTCGTCATTTATCGTCTTGCTTGTGTGCCTTGTGGAGTTGCCACAGAACCATTGAACTGGGAGAGCCATCGTCATTCCATGTTGGGCCCTCAAAAAACCTAACTGCAGGTTCAACAAAGAAACCAAAGAACCAACAGTGTCAACCACAACCCCCGAATATTCACGGGTAAGGTGTCGCATCTTCAGTATTGGACAATCCTCTACACCCATTTGAAGGGGAAGTACAGCCAAAAATAACAAAAAAATTGACTCAAAATCTTATGCAAAAGCTGGAAATATTGTCTACCACCTGATTGGACTACAGGCCGGAAGCGAACTACAAAATGCTAATACCTGCCTCGTGAATGGTGGCGCCTCATCCCCGGTCCCGTAGTATCTGCCCCCCAGTTCCAACGTTACGACCCCCAGAAATGTGAATTAATTCCTTTTAGCCAAGAGGGTAGTTAATTTTTTAATTTCCTTTGGGGGTGTGTCTTTGAGAAAAAAAAAAAGGTTACCACCCCCTTGACCAGTATAAGCTAATTAAGCTTCTCTGGACCATATCCCTAGAACTGGAACCACTTGCTGAGATCACGGGGACGGCCCATGGGGGCGTGTCTCGTACAGGGTGATAGGTCAGTGTGAATGGGGATGAAGACGCCTCACGTGTGGGTCAGATATTAATCCCAATATTTTTAAACATCCCAAGGGTTTCTTCCCCATTTTTTTGAGTTTGTCCCTGGAGGACGCTCCAGTAGTTCCTTCATTAGTTCTCATTTATATCCCCCAAGCGTGGTCTTCAGATGGAGGGGCGGAGCTTCAATTAAGGACCGTCCCACGACTCCTACTAAATCTCTCTCTCTATCAATCAGTCAGCACCCCTGCTCTGTGACATGATGGGACAGTAGGCAATACTTACAACCTCTGCTGTACACATGCATGCTCAGCTCCGCATATTTATCAATCCCAAGTTCTTCATGATTAAAAGGGAACCTCCCCTTTTAGACAAGTGAAAAGCACACACTTTATCAACAAGTGGGAGGGGCGGACATTTACGCACGAACCGCGAACCCCTTCACATTGACCATATTGTCCCCCTCATGTTATAGAGCAGGCAGAGCTGAGCAGATTGATATATTGGATTATGGGAAAAGATTCAGTTAGAACTTGAAATGTTTCAATTTTATATCCCCTCGTGGGGCGGTCCATAGCACAGACCGCCCACCTGGACTCTGAAGCCCAGAATGAGCGGATTTAATAAATCAAAATGACAAATTATACAGAACTTTCACACAAAACTAAACGGAATATTGGGCATTATATCCCTGCTTTAGTTATTATCTCTGATGCACCCAAAAATTTGATAGCAATGATTATAATCTCTGATAATCAGTTAGAGCGAGATTATAATATAGGTGGTACCCGGGGCCCGAGCCTTCTAAAGGGGGCCCTTGCCCTCCCAAACCACCCACCATAATTTTTTACAGAGAAGGACCTTTACCCATGAAATCCTCTGTTCCTGTTCTCAATAGCCCATATACACATTTCAGGGACCTTTTGAAGGTCCTAAAAAGGTCCTGAACACCGATTGAAAAAGAAGGGGCCTCATCCTCCATCCTCGAGAAGCTTCTAATAACCAGAATGTAGGGAGTGATTCCAGGACTTGTAGGGGCCCTAATCTCCATACAGCCCCGGGCCAGGGCAGTGTTATCCGCCCCTTCTGAATATTACATGCTTGGTTATATATGTAGCATAGGTATTATCTCCGTGATTATTACAACCCCCTGGATCTGTACCATGGGTCAATGGTCACTGAATACACCCCAATAATATACACCACAGATTCTTACACCCCAATATATACACCACAGATTCTTACACCCAATATGTACTATACACCAGATTTATCACACCAATGATGAGGATAATCAAGGTGTAACCCCGTATTGGGGGATTATTATCGCTGATGATTACACCCCCAACACTATAAAAGCAGATTATTGCCCCACCCCACACAACAATATAACAATAGGATTATAATTACTGATTTGCACCCCAAATGTGAACACGAGGATACTGATCCACCCCAATATCTACAATGTATCCGTTTTATTGATCATCACATCTATGTGGCAATACACCCCAATATGTAGCATGGATTACAGCGCACCAATACTTATAACCTGGGATCCTTACACACCCCGATTTATAATAGGTTCATTAGTACTGATGTTACATCCAGGTATTTACGGTAATCACTATTATAATCCCCATACACGGACCATCATCTGCACCTTAATTAGATTATATCCCCAGATTGTCACAATCCCTGATCGCTGCCCCCAATATATACATGAATATAACATCAGTTCTGCCCCCCAAATATATTAACAAGGATTATTACCCCAGACTTTTATCTAAATAGGGATTTTATGCCCGTTATTATGTTCCCCAATAATACTGGATTATCAGTGATCATATGAACCAACCATATACAACATCAGTTCTGCCACCCGAATACAAGCTTTACCACTGATGACTACACACCCGATAGCTTGGTGACTGTTATACCCTGGTGTATAATGCGTACGATCGCTGGTTCTGCTCCCCGTTATATCATTTGGGGATCACTGGATCACTAATCCCCCCAATATGTAACGTGGACTATTACCCCCTCGTACATGACTGATTATGGACCCCAGCCGTTATTGCCCCCAGTACATCTCCTGTACCCCGGTCTGTGATGTCCTGGTTCTGCTCGGCCCGGGTCACTCACCAGTTGGATCCGCACATTGGGTTCCTGTCGTCGCTCCCGGTCGTCTCTGATCCTCATCTCTCAGTCCTGGGACTAGAAGCTTCAGCCGGACAATGAGGCAGGTCAGGACCTCTGCGGCCTGTCCACTCAGCACAAGCTGACACCAACCCCCGGGCGGCTCTGCCCCTGCCTGCTCTATAGTGTGTGTATGGCTGTTATATACAGGACACACGCCCTCTATATAGTGCACCACGTATAGAAACTTCTCAGTGTACAGACCACATGTCCCTCCATTGTGTCCCTATAGTGATGTGTACAGAGTGTTATAGACCTGGAGCTCGTATACAGCCTGCAATACCCAGTCACTGCCCCTCCTGACCCTGCACCATGTATCATCCATAACATGTGATATTATTACACTGCAGACATCCCCTCCTGACCCTGTACCATGTATCATCCATAACATGTGATATTATTACACTGCAGACATCCCGGCCCCTCCTGACCCTGTACCATGTATCATCCATAACATGTGATATTATTGACTTTTTCATGTATGATAAAGAACCATAAACCATGACATGATGACAGGAGTGACAGGACCTCCCCGGGCTAAGTGAAAGGAACAGAATTCCTCCGAGTTTATTGCATTACAGCAGCTAAAGGGCAGGAGATGACAAAGATAAGGACGGGTCTTCAGAACAAAGCCGTCTACAAGGGACTTCCAACCGCGCTCCAAGACAGGTAAGACCGCTCCTCCTTCAGGCTCGGGCGGAGAGAGATAAAATATCAAGGCAGAACTCAACCAAAAGTGACCAAGGAGGGAGGAGAAGGTGGTGGGGATGAGTGTGAGGACCACACGTTCTACAAGCGTAGCCTCGTCTAGAGCTCTTCTTCAGTCCCGTAACGAAACTTCAACAGGAAGCAAATCCAGAAGGTAATTCTCAATACAGGCAGTCCCCGGGTTACGTACAAGATAGGGTCCGGAGGTTTGTTCTTATGTTGAATTTGTATGTAAAAAATTTTGCCCCAGTGACAATTGGAGTTTAAACATTTTTGGCTGTAGTGGGACCAAGGATTATCCATAAAGCTTCATTACAGACACCTTACAGCTGATCAGTGCAGCCTGGGACTATAGTAACATCCAGAGAGGTCACCAGAGGTCACAGGGGCAGAGGGGTCCGTCTGTAACTAGGGGTTGTCTGTAAGTCGGGTGTCCTTAAGTAGCGGACCGCCTGTATACAGATACAAGAAATATGGAAGAACATTGGGCTGCTGTAACTAGGGCCAATGGATATGAATCGACCGAGGACGTTTTGGTTCATTTTAGGCTTGAGATGCATTTGGTTCTTTTATGGTTTATGAATTCCATTTTTTAGGAGTTTTTAAAAGAAAAATTGGGCAAAAAAATGAAAAAATATCTACTTTTTAAAAATAATTCTATCACGTAGTTTATTGAAGAATCTTCGAATTCTCCGGCTCTCAGTAATGTCCCTGTGTGTTATGTGATGGGGGAGGGGGAGACGTGTAAAAAACCCGAAAACTTAAATAATGTGTTGTGCCGCCTCCTTTCCGGTGTGACGTGTACGCATTGTTTTTAGATTACTATTTCAGATATTATTTTCTTATTTCTTTTAGTGTTTTTTTTTGTTTGTTTCTGTATTTTTGCGGAATCTGCCGGACACAGGATTTTTTTTACTAATTTAGAATTAATGTAACTTTTTTTTTTTTAGTTTTCCGGCGATGTTAATAATTTTGTGGGTTTTTTAATAGACGCCTTGTATTTTCAAATTCTCCGACACAACATTTGTTGAGCAACTTTTATTAACCCTTTCTATGAGTAATCCGGTCCTAATGCCTTTATGCCGTCTAATGTGTATGGGGAGGGCTCACAGGATGAGCCCTCTCTATATGTGGCTGGTGTCTGCTGTATTATACCACAATTGGTGTCAATTATTTCACCTAAATAGGGGCAGTACTGGGGCACATTTACATACCCGTCATGCGATCCCCGATCTGGAATGTCCGACGATAATGCACACTGGCGCGATTCACTCAGCTCATGCGCCCGATTTCTTGCATGTGTCGCTTCCCCAATAAGGTCCGAGTTTTTCACCTTCTTCTTCCCGGTGCATGTAAGTGCATTGTCTTGCGACACAATTTCGCAAGGCAATCCGCCCCCTGATTTCTATCGCATGAAAGCCAACGCCAAGATTGCGCCAAAATCCGATCGCTTGCGACACAATCCCCTTTTAAATACCCATCACAGCCGCCCGAAACCCGAAAACATCGGAATATCCATCGAAAGTGCCAAACACCCTATAGAGGACCTAAAATAATACTATAAAAACATCCTAGAAATAATTGTAATAAAAAATATATAAAAACTTTTCAAAGTCAAATTTCAAATCTCTCCCTTCCCTTAGGACACATAAATAAAACACATAAAATGATAAACATATGAGTTATTGCCACATCCCACAACCCCCCCGATCTATCTCCATTTTGCCGCGTTAGTATCTCGGTGATTGTACGGACTCGCTGGACCGCGGAAAACAGCCATAAGAAAATGGAAGAAAATGTTTTTTTCCTGCAACCTCCAGGACGTGCGATTCTTCCCGCAGATAACGAGTCTCCTCTATATGGAATAGTAATAAAGATAAGACTTGTATAATAGGGAAGTAAAATAGGGAAACGCGTCGTACATCACATATCACTTACAGTCTACATGTCGCTACCATCGCAGTCATACCCAATGTGTAGAATTTACAACTTTCAGAAAACAAGATTTAAAAATTTTTTTTTTAAAGAAATCATTTTTTTTCATGTTCCTCCTTTAGAAGGGCCAGAACTTTATTTTTTGGTCAATCATCCCATCCTATCACGGACCATCTACCTGGGGCTTATTATCTATCATGCCGTACGTGTTGTTCTGTTGGTGACGGGGCTTGTTTTTTGTGGCGCCTGATGACTTTTTCATCTACACCATTTCTTGATACACACAATTTTGTGATTTGTATCCAGTAGTTCTTCTTCTTCTTTTTTTAACTCCTTAGTGACTGCTTATTTATATAACTTTATTTGTTGTGTTCTACCTTAAAAATTCTGCGGTATTTTTTTTCGTGAAACCTATGGCTGGTTAAAAAATAACAATGGGTAAAGGATTTTCTTTTTTCAATTTTTAGTTTTTTAGTTAAAGCTCCCAAAAGTGAAAAAAACTATTTTTTTGGTAATATTTAGTGTATATATATATATATATTTTTTTTTTTTCACATTAAATTTGTTCAAGTTAACTAAAAATGGGCGTTATAAATAAGTTTAATTTTCATGCATTTTATGTAGAGTCTCAGATAATTAGGACAACTACAACAAGGTTTTTTAATAGCCACCGGGGTCGTTTTTAAAATTTTTTTGAGAAATATGAATATGTATTTATAGATGTATACAGTATATAGAGTCAGTCCCCGGGTTACGTACATGAGAGGTTCTTTAGGTTTGTAATTACGATGAATTTGTATGTAAGTCGGAGCAGGTATATTTTAGAATAGTAAAAAAATTTTTTGCCCCAGTGACAATTGGATTTTCAAAAGTTTGTGCTCTCATGGGAAAAAGGATTAATAATAAAACTTTGTTACAAACTCCTTACAGCGGATCATCACAGCCTGGGAGTAAAGTAACATCCAAAGAGGTCACCAGAGGTCACAGTGGACAGAGGGGTCGTCTGTAACTAGGGGTCGTCTGTAAGTCAGGTGGTATTAAGAAACCTCTCCACCCCTTTGAGTAGACCCCCTTCCTGAAAGACCAGTTTTTTTGCAGCGCCCAATTATTTTCGCATTATACTATACGGAAGTTGCCGCCCTACGAACATTTTTCTGCGCAAATTTGGGCAAAATTTAACAAAAAAAATTATTTTACACAAAATGTGATGATCATAATTAGAGAACAGCAGTGACTGCAGCACAGAGAAAGAGTCTAAGTATATTTTCTGAAGGTCCCACCGGGCACCAATCAGTAGGAGTGCACCGGCTTTTGAATGACCTCAGCCCCGGCCGCAGGACATCACTAGTCTCTTGGCTCTTCTTCCAGTCTCTTCCACATTTCGGTGACGGTTGTGGGTTTCTTGGCCAGAACTTTGTCCATACAGAATTTCCACAGGTTTTCCATTGTGACAGGGGGCAATGTCCTAACAACTGATGGCTGATGAACACAAGGAGCAATCACATGTTGTTGTAGAAGGTTCTGGTAGACATTCGCATTCACTTGCCATGTAGATGTACAAGGTCCAACTCCTGTTGCAGAACACATGACACTTCCTCCACCACCTCTCACTGACTTCTTTACACACTTTACATTCAGTCTTTCTCCAGTTTGATAACTGCTAACCTCCTCTGTGCACACAACCTGCTCCTCCGTAAAGGCGAGTCCAGTCTTGTCATTCTTTCTGGTAACGAGAGGTTTGGTCACTGCAGAGTCGGCTTTCAGTCCAAATGCTCTTAAACGTTGAGACAGGACCCGTTCCCCTGTTAAGTGCTGAACTGGCAGTAATTTCAGGCTCAGTGTGTTGTGTTTGTTAGTAATAGGATTTGCGGTGAAGTGGTTTGAACAAGTGATCAGAGTAATTGCTTGTCCAAGTCAAAGTCCAAGAAAGTGAAAAAGGTACCGTATATACTCGAGTATAAGCCGAGACCCCTAATTTCAACAGAAAAACTGGGAAAACCTATTGACTCAAGTATAAGCCGAGGGTGGGAAATGCATTGGTCACAGCCTCCCAGTATATAGCCAGAAAGACCCCTGCAGTGTTTAGCCTGCCCAGCCCCTGTAGTATACAGCCTGCCAGCCCCCTGTAGTGTATAGCCTGCCAAACCCTGTAGTATACAGCCAGCCAGCCCCCTATAGTATACAGCCTGCCAGCCCCTGTAGTATATAGCCTGCCAAACCCTGTAGTATACAGCCTGCCCCGCCCCTGTAGTATATCGCCTGCCCAGCCCCTGTAGTGTATAGCCTGCCAGCCCCTGTAGTATACAGCCTGCCCAGCCCCTGTAGTATACAGCCTGCC